>CAEFZX010010375.1:0-102572 GCA_903066825.1 Alfaro cultratus
TTAATTTGTGCGCGTGTCTTTTTTTTGTTTGCATGTTTTCTCTTTTGCTGCGCATTTGCACCTGTCGGCCACCGTAAATTTGGCAGTACACAGGTACAAAACTTGAAGGCTCAATTTATGATTCCCTCTGGAGTCTAGAGGGGCCGCATACAAAGCTGTGGCGGGCATCATTTGGCCCCCGGGCCTTGAGTTTGACACATATGATTTAAACTGTTTCCACACACTATTTGCAGCTTTGTTAGAACCTCCTCAGGCCACCGCTTTCAGTTACTCTAGAAAGTGTGATTTTAACAGAGCCGTCCTCCCAGAAACATAAACCTGAGTTAGTTTCACTCACGTCTGACCCGTATTGGTCCTCTCCTCTGTCTCACGCTCAGCTGAGGTCTGCGGGAGCCGGCGTGATCCAGGAGCTCTTCCCCCGGGTCTCCTCTGTCGCCACGCTGGACATCTCCGACAACGGTACGGTGTGCGTCCTGCTGCGACCTTGACTATTTCTGAAACCGTGGTAGGAGAAGATCCAGCATCCCTGCTAATGGATCATGCCACGCTGAGCCTTGCATATGTGTGTGTGGGTGTGGGTGTGTGTGTTGACAGGTCTCGATGCAGACTTGCTCACAGTGCTGCCTGCCCTTTCGAGACACCCGTCCCTAAAACACCTTCATCTGGGCAAGAACTTCAACATCAAAAACAGGTGCTGCCAGCGCTCCATGTGACTCTCTACTGCAATTATATATATGTGTGTGTGTGTGTGTGACAGCATGGGCTGCATGTGCCAGCTTGAATAAACACATCAGTAACTTTTTTTTCTTTTCTTTGGAGGCGGCAGCCGCCAAAATAACTCGCACCAGCCACGTTTTGTGTGTCTGTCTCCACGGTTTCAGGGTTCTGGATGAAGTCTTGCAGAAGCTGGTTTCACTCATGCAGGAGGAGGAATGCGTGAGTGATCGCTCTGAATTTAGCGACAGTCAAAAGATATACGCTGTTCTCGGTTATTTTGACCGCGTCTGACGTAAGCTCAGATCACTTCCCTTCATTATTAAAAGATGTATTCAGTGGAAGTGTCGTTTTCTTTCTGCGGCATATCAGTTTTTGGGGTCGCATCATTGTTTCATGATGTTTCGCTGTAGATATGTCACTGCGATGAATTATTGCTACCCCTCAGTTAGCGTTGTGGACAGTTTCCACTTCACTACTCACACATATTGTAAATAATTCATGCATACAGCGCACATAGTCATGTTGGCAAGCTGTCACATCAATATGCACTAAATTTTACTACCACGTTCCATCTTCCACTGTTTCCTCACAGTTTTTTCTTTCTCAACTTCATCTTTAATGCTCCCCCCTCTCCCTTTCTCCCTTCCTTTCTTCCCACAAGCTTGACTTTTGCTTGACTTTTATTTGGTTCATTGCTCTTCTACCCCCTGCAGGCCCTGCAGTCTCTGTCCCTGGTGGACTCACGCTTGCGCTCCCGGGGGACCGTGCTGGTCAACGCGTTGGGCAGCAACACTTGCCTGAGAAAAGTGGACCTCAGTGGGAACAACATGGACGACATCGGGGCCAAGATGCTCAGCAAAGCCCTGCAGATCAACACGACGCTCAGGTGAAGGAACCTACATGGAGAGAAGGGTTGTTGATGTGTTTTTTGTGTTGTTGTTTTACATTGTTTACAATATAGACAGCCTTGGAAAATCTTCAAACCCTTCAAACTTTTATCTTTTCATTTTTCCGTGTTTCAACCACAAACTTCAATACATGTTATGTGATTATATTTGTAATACACTGACACAAAGTAGTGCAATCAGGCCTGTCACAATAAACAATAAATCAATTAATCGCATAATAACTTAAAAGAAAGTCAATAAATTTGCTTGATTTATTGTTTTTCTCTTGTTACCAAAAACTGAATGATAAAAGTCGTCAGTCTGGTGCTTTGGTCTCAACCATCCTTTTCTTTTGTAAGATAATTTTGTCAACAGAGACTTCATAATTAATTTTATTTCTTGTTTCTGTTGTTTTCTTTATTTATTTTGGATATTTAAAATGTCTTTCAGGTCCAGAGTTTAAATGTTCCTTAGAATTTAAAGTTTGTTTATCTTTAAGAACATGTTGTTGCCGTTATCATCTCATTATTACTATTACGTTACTTGAAAATGGTCTCTAAATGACCATATTATTGTTTATCACAATAATCTCTGGGACAATTTATCGTCTAGCACAATTTGTTATTGTGACAGGGTCCGAGCGCAACGTTAGCTCTGACCAGCTTCCCTGTCTGTGTCGACAGAAATCCTTCCCACAGCATAATCCTGCCACTACCACACGTCACTTTTACATGCTTGTATTTTGGTGTTTTAGAACAAAGGAGGGTAAATATAAATGCACACCAAACTTTTCCAGTCGTCAGTGTTGCTCTGTGAATTGACGACAGAATACAATAAATTTTGTCCTTCTGACTTGACAAAATGTGAAGAAGTGTAGGGTGTGTAGACTTTTGGAACACCGTTTGATTTTTTTTTTTCCATCTCTCTCCCAACTCACACATTCGCCCTGCAGGAGTGTGACATGGGATCGCAACAACACCTCCGCTGCAGGATTTCTCGATGTGGCCCGAGCCCTGGAACAGTAAGAACTGTAACGGCCTGCTTGTTTTGTGGAGATGTTTGCTGCAGTCATCAATAAGAGCCTTATGACTCCATGTAAGAATACCTCAAAGGAAACTTTGCCTGTTTTCTTTCTGGTTTTAGCTCTCTGAAAACTGCCACATGAGCAGTTTATTACTTATTTCGTGTTGCTATCTTACACGGTCCAGACTCACCTCGGGGCTACGGAGGCCATGGCTGCACAGATCAAAGCTTTACTCAGGAATATGTTGGGGATGTGATATTTTGCAAACCCTGGAACCTTTGAGCCAGTTTAAATTTCTCTTCTCGTTCCTGTGGTGCCTGCTTTAATAACTTGACCTTTTTGTCTTTCTGTGCTCCCTCCTTTCTTTAGTAATTTCACCTTGCAGTACATGCCTCTGCCCCTATGTGACATCAGCCAGGCGTACCGCAGCGCTCCGGAGAAGACAGAGCAGGCCCTCACTAAGGTTGGGGTTGCAATAACTGTCTGGATGATTTATTGACTGATGGTTGATGAAAAAAAAGGTAGACATGTGCCCTTCCGCAAAGAAGCACACCTCTACTTTAAATTGGTGTCGTGTTTTTGGCCAAAATACATCAAGCGCAAATATTCTTTCCAAACATTAATCACCATCTATCTTTAGATCAGTCACCTGTAGGGAATGAAGTTAACTCTTTCCACAGCTTTACTTCCACAGAGTGGGAGTGGCCTTATTATGTGTTTTCCAGGCAGAGTGGCATTTTATAACATGATCAAGTAGCTATGTTCATTTCAGTTATTATAAAAATGCTTTATATATCAAATATTACTCAAATAAAACTTGACTTTGTATTTAACACCTTCAAATTGGGCTCCTGTCTCTTTAAAATCTCTGCCTTCAGGAAGTCAACACAGCATCACTCCTCTATTAACCCTTTAACAACGTTTCTACCAGTGTTGCACTGAGTAGTAGCTTATATAATGTGTAGTTCCACCGGGTGATTGCTAAATACTGCCGGCTAGTCTGAAGGAGCTGATTAGGGGAGTCATGGGGAGGGGTTGCGCTGTGGGGAAAAAAAGGAGTAAATTTCAAAGATTTTCTTCTTTTTTTTTTCCCCACCAGGGGGCTTTTTGTGGGCTCTAGTGACCCTTATTTTGACAGTAGGCTGACAGGAATGGGGTAAGGAGAGGGGGGAAGACATGCGGCAGATGCCGCCGGATCCGGGAGTCGAACCCGCGACGGCCGCGTCGAGGACTCAAGGCCTCAAAATGTGGGTCGCGCTATCCCCTACGCCACCATGGCACGCCCAATTTCAAAGATTTTCTAGAAAAAAAACAAGAAAGTCAAGAAACCTCCCTTTGAACTTTCCCCTTTCCGTCTGGTTTTGTCGTCTTGCAGATCCAGCGCGCTCTGGTCAGGAACAACCAGACGCAGCGCTTCTCCCAGAGGCAGGCTCTGCGGCTGCACCAGGGCTTGGTCACCAGCACCGCCGAACAGGTAGCTCCCGTCTGTGAGGGATGTCTTTTTTTAATTTTATTTCGAGTGTTTCATGAGTGTCTCTACCGCCGTCACCTCGCCTGCCCTGTTTGTTTTCCAAGGTAATGGAGCGCCTCTGTGTGCGCGTCCAGCAGCAGCTTTGCTTGTTGCGAGGCGCCGGAGAGTTGGAGGAGATTCAAGCCGCCAAACAAGTCCTGAAAGAGGCCAGGAACTCTCGAGCTGTGAGGGATACGGAATGTTTATACGCGTTGATCTACGTTGCGTTCATTCTGAATTTGATCGAACCCTCTCCCCCAATGTCTCCCCAGCTCTACCCTTCGCTGTGCGAGCTGGCCCACGTGCTGTCTGTGGACGGGCCCGTGCGACAGAGGTTGGACTCCCTGGCCGGCGAACTCGCCAAAGCCGCCGATAAGGAGCTGCAGGTAGATCCGAGAGCTTTCTTTCGCCTTGCCCTCCCTGACGGATGATAGGGTTCGTGACAGGCGCCATCCGTTTCAGGTGATCGTCGACTCCATGGTGTCACTCTGCCGCGAGCTCTGTCCTTTATCATCGTCTGCGGCGGAGAGATTAAGCCCTCCGCTCTCGTCCGTCTCCGAGCGGGTGTCCATCCCTCGCTCCGCCATCCGCACAGCCCTCATGGAAAGAGCGGCGCAGGACATTCACAGGGCTTTGGAGTAAGAGCAGCAAAGCAGTCGTGAGTCTGATAAGTGGGGGCATTGATTTGCTCTCACCTTTACTAACCGCTTCTCATCTGTCTCTGCCTTGCCTCATACTCCATCTTCTTCAGAGAAGTGAAGCTGTCTGTGGTTTCCTATCTCACCAACTCCATCGTGGACCAAATCCTGCAGGAGCTCTACGCCACCCACAAGACCCTGGTAAACACTGGCCTCCTCTCCGCGAAAGGGTGTGAAAGCGACACAGATTGATTGTACGAGTGGGTGACAAAAGAGTTTAAGAGTGCCGTGTGTCTCAGACCCGGCAGGTGTCTCATCTAAAATGCTGGGAGGGGACGTGTGAAGATGGGACTGCGTGGAGTTTTAACAGACACAGAGACTCCCTGGACATCACAGATGAAGAGCTCGGCACCAGCATAGTGAGTGTGGACATTGTGTGTTGCAGCGCGTGTGCGTGTGTGTGTATGTGTGTGTTATCATTTTTATTTTTTATGGAAATGTGTCATACTTACCCCACCCACCATTGATTGTTTCTTGCCTTATATGTTTTGTTTACGATGGTCGTTTTGTGAAGAAATGGCAGAAATGCACCGATCAATCTTGCGGTCGATTGTCGATAGTCGATAATTTTGATTTCTTTTCAGGAACTATTAAATTAAATAATAAAAAAACAGTATTCTATGTATTCCTGCCAGGAGAAGTCATTAATTATGAAGGCAGGAGCAGAGGCAATGTCACACTGTGTGTGAGAGTGTGGTGACTGTATAAGAAAGTTTCATCAACTTTGTTATACAACGTAACGCTAGCTGCCCAATCGCCAATTTCTTCCATAGAGGATTAGTTCTCAAATGTACAACCCCGTCCCAAAGTGAAGTCATGATATTTTAAAATAGCATCACAAAAGGAGTCAAACGTTTGTTGTGTTTTGCTACCAAAGAAAACATTCCCATTCCTTTATCCTTCTTGTTTGGTGGGAAAACTTGCAAGTTTCAAGTTGTAAAAAATTGCATACGTCTCCTGAAATCTCCTGAAAGTTCCAACCCCAAAAACTCAACATTGCTGCCATGTGTTAAAAACTAAAGGGAGAGATGTTTGTTTTTCTCTCCCATGGCTGGGAAAAAATTACACAATTTTGTTCCTGCAGCCATGCCGGGAGTTCTTGCAGCTTGTTCTTGACACGTCCACTCACTATGACATACAGATGGCGCTGTAGAAAGGGGCTTTAAGGACTTCAACACATTAATTCTTGCCAGAACAAACTTTGTTTTGCCCTACACTTCCTTTTTAGTGGCGTCTGACTGAAGGTCAATTTTCCAAAACAAAAAGGTTTTGGCTGTTTTGGCACGCTGGCTCTATTGGAAATTGATAAAGTAAATGGCAAATATCCGTCTGTGACAACTCCCACACTGAAGAGTGTTCTTTTTTACAAGCCTAATAAAAGCTTCAGCCTTGTTACCAGTCATCAAGAACAGCAGAAACTTGTCAGTTGCCAGCCTATATCCTGAAGCGTCCCTTATTTTTTGATTTTTGTCAATGGATGTTGAAAGAATTGAAGAAAAATGGCACAATCAGCATAAAACCTCGAGAGTGCTTGGTACCTGTGAAGTGGAGTCTGCTTCCTACACACAGCTTAACCCCCTGACAGCAGCAGTCCATTCTTGTTTTGAAGGTTTTGCCTGCAGCCATCTTTGCAGGAAACACCTTTTTTTTTTCCTTGCCAACAGTCAATCGTGAAGAGATTTAAAGGATTTTGCTGAGCTACGCTTTTACCTCTAAAATCATGTACTGCAAAAGTAAAATTTTTCTTGTAAAGTCTGGGAAATTGGAAAACTATCATTTTTCCCCCCTTCTACCTCCAGCATTTGTTTTGCCTCTGTCAAATCTGACTCCATCAGTTTTAATTCAGCAGACAGTAAGAGTTTTATTATTCTCTGTAAGAGCCTGTGGGGGGTTGGGGATTTACGCAACTCTTTTTCTGTTTTTGCCCTCCTTAAGTTTTCTATTACAAAGTCAACTACTTACTAATTATTTTTTAATTTTATTTATAGAGTCAGAAATTACCGACATCCTACACAATATCCACCTCGGTTAACATGTTGATTAAATGAGATTATTGTTCTTGTTTACTGCATTTCTAACAATAATTAAAAGCAGTGCCTCGGTCCTGTCAGAGCTGTCAGAAATGAAGTTTTCAGCATCTGAATTATTATTCCCTCTTTCCTGACAGGACCGCCGCAGCTAAAGGTCAGAAACGCTGAGTGGGCCCAGCTCGTCCGCTGGAAACAGTTTAACAACACTTGAATTGATGATGCGTTGTCAGTTCGATTGTTTCTTGGCCTTTAGGAGCTTGCACTGATTGGAGTGATTGAAGCATAGCATTTAAGAGGCCTGTTATTTCTAACAACATGCCCAGCTGACATCAAACAGTCAGACTGTGTGCATACATGAAACACAGCAGGCTAAATATTAAACACTTGTGTGCTAAGCTTATGGTTTTTAAAATTCCCTGGTTCATACTCAGACTGGTTCCTACAAATGTAATCTGCCCGGACAGCAGAGTTGTGACTTTGAAAATTGTTTATGGTTTTCACATTAACTCCCGGCTTTTTGCTGTTTGTGTTTTATTCATTAATGGCTGGTTTACCATTGAATTGCAGCTCTGTTGAGTTAGCTTTGGCAGTCAGTAAATTGCAGACTGAACAAAGATGATATTTGCCACCAAAGTCGGAGTCACAAGGCTCTATCTAACGTTAGGCTGTGCTAGCTTGACTTTCTCCAGTGAGAAAGGTCTAAGTTACCAGAT
Organism: Alfaro cultratus; assembly: GCA_903066825.1. Lineage (NCBI taxonomy): Eukaryota > Metazoa > Chordata > Actinopteri > Cyprinodontiformes > Poeciliidae > Alfaro > Alfaro cultratus. The sequence goes on from CAEFZX010010375.1 coordinate 7,580, forward strand.
AACAAGGTAAGTACTTTAACCACTTTTAGGCAAGTTTTTGTGAATTAGCAACATTTATGTTCAAAAATTCTTGTACCGTCTTGTAGGCTGGCTGTGTTGCTACTTGGCCGCAGTTTATGCACTCATACATTTATAAACTTTTATTTGCAGCAATAGATCTTTGCAAACAATCTGAGATCATTTCTGGAGCAGACAAAGACGTCTGCAATTATATCAAGCGCAAACTTTAAAAAAAAAGAAATTTACTCTCTTTTCTTTTTCAGTTTAGATCAAATTATTTTTACCTTATTGCTTTGCTTTTTAAACTTATCTCTAAAGAACATTTTAATACTGTCTGAATCAAATCAGAATGGATGTAGTGGAGGAAGTATCTGCGCAGTATGATAAAGAACGAATCATAAATGTCTGCTGACACATGAGGAGAGCGGGTTTGCATTAATGAGACAACAGTTCAAACCTAAGAGGCCTTCAAACAGGAGGTTTTTTTTGTTGTTTTTTTCTGTTTCCGTTTGGTCTGGTCATGCACCACTCGTCTCAGTGTCTCTCTCCTAAACCTGTCAGGAATTTAAAGTATTTTATTTGATCTAAACGTAAACACTTCCATTCCAAGCATCTCATTGGGAAAAGCTTCAGCCATGCTGTGAGCCGTGTGTGTTGTCGTATCTGGAGAGGTTTGCTAAATGTGTGTGAGCATTAAGAAATCAGCCACATTTGGGGGGAACAGCCAGATCTGTCATGTCTCTAACTTGTGTCTCACTCATTTTTCCACACCTATTGAAGTTGGAAACTTGAAAACTTCAGTGCCTGATGCACAATTATTAGCTGAATTAATCAGAAAGTAGATCAAAGTGGGTCAGTTGGAGCCTCTTCCCGAGCACTCAGCATGCTGAGGTAAGTCAATCTGCAGGCGCAGCATCTGCATAGTGTAGCATAAGACAAGTCAACGACTGCGCTTTTACAGGGTCATTGTTGTGACAATTAATAAAATAAGTTTGTGTGTGCATGTATGTCTGATGCATAAATATAATATTTACTAAAATCTGTCTTTCTATGCTGTTAAAAGACAGCTGGCAAATGGTGTGTGATAGTGTGATGCATTTGAAAACACATTGTACCAAATTGTTCTTTGAAATTATTCTGAACAGATTGTCATGTCAAGGAGGTCAATAAAATTAAAATATGCTGTCTATTTTTGGACCTTTTGGGTTTCTGTACTTTGCTCTCACAGCTCTACATGCTCTACATCAGCGGTGTCCAACTCATTTTTGTTTTGGGCCAAATCAAGATCATGAATGCTGTTAAAGGGCCGGTTGTGCCAGAATGTATTGATAAAACTTGTTAAAATATTAATGAATTCTTAAGATTAAATAACATTGAACATCTTTTCAGTCCCTCCAGGATTACGAGATTGTTTTTGTGATTTTTTGAAAACTGTTTCTGGCACTAATTTAAAAATATTTCAGATATTTGTGTATGACGGTATAAGACGGTATAAATAATGGACTTTGTTCTGACATCAATTAAGGTTGAGGGAGCTGTTAGCACCACTTAAATCCAAATGTTTTTGACCATTTTTGTGAACAATCTGCAGTAAACTCACAGTTATGCATTAGCATGAAAAAGTGCAAGGATTTGTTAATTTTTGCATAAATTTCTACGATAATTTGCAAGAAACTGGAGGGACTCATTGATGAAACCTGACAAAAAGTAGACAAAAATTGCTCTGATTTGATTGTTTAAATAATATTTAAGCACAGTGTTATCTTAACGGTTGACACCAAAGGGCCACATAAAAAGGTTATGGGGGCCAGATTTGGCCCCAGGGCCTCGAGTTTGACACATGTGCTCTATATGATGTCAGAAACCTCCTTGTTCAAACCACCATAACTTTTTAAACACATTTTAGATCTCGCAGGTCTTCAGAGTTGCTTAGAGGTCTTTTTTTTTTTACCCTTCCTCCTGTACGTCAGGAGCGAATTTTCCATCGATCCAGCTGTTTGTTTTTGTTTCCTTTATCCGGTACCTTGTTTTGTTCACCCAGAGGATGACGGGATCTTTCCCCTTCTCTTTCTGTCTGCTTTTCATCCTCCCAGGACACGATTGCCATTAAGAAGCGCAGCTCCAGGACGAGGAGAATACGGCCCGTCTCCACCAGGCTGAGTGAGTACTCCTCCGCTTACACCCCCCACCTCGTATCCGGGTTTGAACGTCTCCTCTTTGCATCTCCTGCCCTCCGTGTCGCCACCAACAGGCTTGTGTGACGACTCCAGCTCCTCTCCGCCTCCCTCTGTGCCGTCGTACTCCTCGCCGCTGTCCCACTCGGCGTCCTGGGAAGGCCTGTCGGAGCTGCCCACGCAGGGTCTGCCGCTGCACCACGTGACGCGCGTTCGGCCGCGGCCTCCCCGGAGGCACAGGGGAGGACACGTCACCGCGGAAACAGTAGGGACAAATCTTTTCATTGCCATTCAATTTTCCGTTTTTTATTCTTCTTTCCAAGCTCTATGTTTAACTAATGTTTCCTGGTGTTTCGTCTTTCGACCTCTGTCTTTGTCAAATATAATCTTTCAATTGGATTATGTCATCTCAGTGCGTGCAGTGTTCTGCATTTGTACATAACTTTTACAAATGAACCCCGCAGAACCAGCCTCTCTGAGGGGAGTGTTTGTGTGTGTGTGTGTCCAGCACTGCGGTGAAAATGGAGGAATAAGCCCTCTGGATGACGGACTCCCAGATTTTTATACAAAACGAGTTTTACCTGACAGGTAAGGGACGCTTTGATGTTTTCCACCTCCCGCCGTGAACCTGCGCTCACAAAATAGCCCCAAACTTTACAAGCTTAGCCTGCACATTCGCTTTTCCACAAGCTACTGCTGCTGCTTCTTAGATTTTATTTCCACTTCCGCTGCAGTCGTCCATTTTCGACGTTTCGCAACACATTAAAAATGAATGAGCGCTTTTGAATTACATGAGGAGTCCATTAGATTGGACATTATGTAACAATATGTAAAGCTGGCTGAGAAAGTAGAAAAATAATTTCTAAAACACACAATAAAATAATTCAAGGATATAAAAATAATAGAAGGAAAAGTGAACATTTCTCCTAAGGAAAAACCAACCAGTGTACAAAAAAAAAAGAGCACCAAGTGCAAGGCCCTGATCGGCTCTGTTTTTTTAGCTTAACTGCACCGTCTGAAAGCTTCTGGCTGCTTTTTGGTGATTGTGATGTCGATAAAACTTAGTGATGTAGCAGATCTCGGGGATGAGACGCCAGACCGCCAGGAATCGATCCTGTAACATCGATCCTGTAGCTTCACTTCGCCAGTGGAGTGAAGCTAACACAGCTTCTGTTGCTTGACTCCCGAAGGAAAACTTTTATTTATTTATTTTTTGCTGTCCTTTTTGCCGCCTGCATGTGATCAGTGGATGCAATGAGTTACATACATATTAAGGTAATGTGACAAAAGATAATTAGGATTTGTTTTTTGTTTTTTTATAGTGTGTTAATTGCACAGAGTGCTATCGTTTATTCTGCTAGAGTGCAGAATAAATGATTAGTTAAACAGGCAGAACTCTGCTGTACTTTCCAAAAAGACGTACCCCGCTAAAGCATTGAGGAACTGAGCTTGTTCAGGTTCCATGCTGACCTTCCAACCTGCTAACTTTTGGGTTTTTTTATTGCAAACAGAAAGAAATGGCGTTGATCCACTCATCAGGAAATTCTGTGCTTACTCCAGAACCTTCAGTTGTTTACCATTAAAGGAACTTTAAGAATAATAATCTTTTAAAATCACAGGCGGTAACTGTGCAACACATTTGTGCACAGGGCCAGAGAAATAAAAAGCAGAGTAGATTTGTAGCAGTGCAATCATTTAGAGACCAAAACATCCTGCTGTATTTGTTCAATAAAAGGCAAGACATAGTAGATAGACCTGAATAGGAAACGTAACCATGCATGATTTCTCCTTTGATTTTGTGCTTTGTGTAAAATAAAATACAGTTCTGGGGTTTGTTGGGCGGCTCAGGGTAAACAATGTGATGTTACAGAGCCTTGGTGTCACCTGGCAACTAAACTCCCCAGCCTGGATAGGTTGATTGATAATCAGCTGCAAGAGTAGCCTAGCAACCCATGTGTTACTTTGCTGATGAGGTTGGCTTCAATTTTCTTGTCCTATGAGATATTCCAGGTTACTAGTTTGAAATAAATGAATGAAAATTGGTTGTGGTCTGTTCAAATGTTCCGGCTCACATGAGATTTCGTCAAAAAACGTCTTTGAGCACCAGTAGAAAGTTTTGCTTTCAAGCTGGATTATTTAAATCAGAAACAATTTCATCTTCTTTTTTTTTTTTTTAGTATTTAACTTTTTGAAAAAGGGCTTCTATAAAATATTTTGGTAATTGTTTCTGATTCGAATCCGCGACTATTATTCAAATTCAAAAATTATCCCAAAGGGAAATTGAATGTTGTTGTAGCCAATACTAGTTCAAGATTCTTCAAAGAGTTATTATACTGCTGATGGCTGTGGGCAGGAAGGATCTCCTGTAGCAGTCTGCATAACAGCAAATTTGAAGAAGCCCCTGGACTGAAGATGCTCTGTTTTGCTATGACAGTCTCATAAAGTTTTTTGTAATGTCACAAAAAAGGACTAAATTAAGAAAAATATGGTTGCGATTTATGTGTGACTTCAAAAAATATGATTTTTTTTTCTAGAAAAACTGCTACAATGAAAATTATTAACATCAATATATATGTATATATATATATATATATATATATATATATATATATATATATATATATATAAAGCCATTATTGTTGTGTCCTTAAGACATGTATCCTAGCAACGCCGCTACTGCAGCAGCACAGCAGACAAACAAGCGACCCAGATGGCCGTGATGAATTCGGTGACATCTTAACAGAAGGGGCTCGTGTGTGAACCGACAGGATGACTGTGTTGAACTGGACTGTGTGTGTGTGAGTGTGTGACATGCAGCCTTTCTCCCCACTTTCAGTCAGCTTTCCTCCCTGCATAAAGCACACTCTCTGAGGAGGAAGAAAAGGAGGAACATGCTGGCCATCTTTGGCTTCCGTAAGAACCGCAGCCAGACCCTGTCCAGTCAGGGGCCGGAGTCGGAGGTGGAGGTCTACGGAGATGGGTGTCACACGGTTGCTACGGCGCCCACGGGGTGAGACATTTTTCACAGACACACTCAAAGATTATTTCTTGGAAAGACTTTATCCAGCAGGAATGGCATCCCACTATGCCCCTTAGATATCCACCAAACATCTAAGGCCTTACTAATCGAGCAACTTCTGAAGGCAACAAGTTGCAACACATTTTGCTTAAAGGTATCAGAGCAACAAGAGCTTTTAAATGTCTAAAGAAAATAAGGGGATCAGGGGAACCATGTTTAATTTTCCTTTCACTTCACAGCTATGCACAACTCTTTGATAGTCTTTGGCAAAAAAGAAAAAAAAAAAAAACAATAAAATGGATCAAAGTTTGTGGCTGTAATACTACATGATAAATGCTTTTTCCAAAGCACTTTATAGAACCACAGGCTCAGTTTCTGGTGGTCAGCTCCTTTTGGTTTTCTCCTTGAAAATCCTCTGCTCTGAGCTGATAAGTTCTCAACAAACGGCGCTCTGGATCTCCGTGCTTCCTGTGTTGACTTAAGGAATCACTGAGAGCTGCCAGTGCAGCAGCAGGCTGATGTCACAGTGTTTGCACAGGTGTGGATGACAGCTGGCGGCTCCGTTTTGGATCCAAAAGGCAACTAAGTAGTTAGAAATGGCCTCACTCCTCCTTAAACGCAGATTAGGCTAGCGAAACTCAGCTCTTTACCAGGAATAATGATACATCTTCATTATGCTATTTGTATCTTAACCAGTATTCATACGTTGAGGACTTTATTACATATTATCGTATATTTTCAAGACACACAGTCCTCTTTATAGCACAATCAAGTAACTATGTTACTTTCATTTGTTATAAAAATGCTGTGTGTGTCGAACATGAACAAAATTTGACTTTGCAATTTGACCTTGTATTTGGGCCTCTGTTTCTTTAAGAAGCTCCTGCTTCTCCTTCAGCTCATCATCACCACAATGTTCCTCCATTAAGCCGTTTACATTCTTAAGAGCATAGAACTGAGAAGTAGTTCCTATGATGAGATCAGCGGGGATTTGTTCATTGCTGCTGCCGCTAGTCTGGAGGAGCTGTGTTGAAATAGGCGGAGCTTTGTGAGACCGATTGTTTAGGCGCCCTGAATGGTTGCCACGGAAGATTGAAGGATTTCCCAAACACGCGTGAAAGAATCAAAGCAACAGTCCAGGTATGTTTTTGATGAGGCAGTAACATTATAACATGATGCAAAGCTCAAAAAGTTTAATTTACATAATACTCCCCCCTTTTACACACTCTACACTGTGCAGCATGGTAGTGGCAGCATCATGTTCTGAGAAGCTGGTCAGAGCTGATGGGACATAATGAGTTAAATACAGAACTTGCTAAAATGAACGAGTGAACACTTTTGCGGAGCTCCATAGTTTCATCTGCTTAGGTTTTACGTCCGATCAGTTTGTACACGCTCTCTTTTAGGACAGCAATGGAGAATGTATACACACTCCTCCAAGCTCCGCGGCCAGCCGCCAAGTCTCCCAGCGACGGGACCGACGGGAAAATGAATGATCAACAGGGAAAAGGCACTCTTATCCTGAGTCCGCCACCAGTGCCGGGGATCCCTCACCCAGGCGTGGGAGGAGGAAAACACCCCTTCTACTCTCCCCGAGAGGTACTGCGCACCCCTTCCTCTGTTTGCTTATGCTTTCGCCGCGCTCAGTCTGTTTCGCCTCTTCGTCTTGTGTTTTGACAGATCCCTGAAATGGATGCCGTGTTCGAGCAGCCAGTGGAGACGGATAAGTACTGGGTGGACGACAAACAGCGGACAGAAGTGCTGGAGGCGGAAGCGGACTGGATGATCGAGAGCCGGCCGGGCGAGACGCCGGCAGAGAGGCAGCGCTTCGACGAGAGGACGTCCGACAGACAGAGCGACAGGTACTGGTCCGAGAGCAGGTCCGTGGAGAGGCAGTGGACCGTCGACAGGCACACCCAGCGGCAGATCGACAGGAAGATAGAGAGGCAGTGGATGGGCGGCAGGCAGATTGAAAGGTCGTGGTCCGAGAGCAGACCCGTGGACTTACAGGTGGACAGTCAGTGGACGGGGCGAAAGCAGGACAGACAAGTCCAGGCGCTTCATTTGGCTCAAAGGCCGCTGCCTCCGTACCCGTCGGAAAGGACGCCGTCGCCCAAACAGGAGGGGGGCGACCTGTTGAAGAGCAGCGCAGAGACAGCAGCCATAGAGTGGCATCCCCAGGACCCCCAGGGAGACGGAGGGGGTCCTGCAGATGGGTGGAGGAGTGGCGGAGAGGCAGGGGGAGGCCGGAAACCAGAACCCCCACCGCAGAGCAGCAAACCCAACGTGACCCGACTGCGACCGAGACACAGGAGGGAGAGTTCAGACGCCCTGCCAGGTACAATCAATCAGTCAGTTTATTTACTCGAAATCCACTTTTTTGAGCTTTGCGTTATGTTATAATCCCTAATCAAAAATATACCTGGAGTGTTGCGTTCATTCTTTCACGCATGTATAAGAAATCATTTAATCTCCCATGGCAACCATTCAGCTGTGCAAAACTCTTGGTGGGACCTAGCCCCGCCTTTGAGGTGCAGCGCCTCCTCGGAGCTGCAGTTTCCAACCTTCCACCTCACAGAGCAGCCATCCCTCACGACTCCACAACTCGGCTCCTTCAGACTAGCAGCAGCAATTAGCAAACATCTGGTGGAAGTGAGCATCTGCTGAGATTTTTATAGGAGGCTCTTCTCAATATAATGCTGGTGAAAACGTTGCTAAAGGGTTAATGGAGGAGCCATGTTGTGATGACTGCCTGAAGGCGGAGTTTCAGAAAGAGCAGGAGTTTCTTAAAGAGACAGAGGCCCAATTTCAAGATGTTAAATTGTAAAGTGAAATTTATTTTAAGCGTAAGACCAAAAACGTTTGTAAATTAATTGGCAATAATCTCTTTTCTAATAGCATTTCTAAATTAATCAAATCTCTTAGTTTCAAGATTTTTGATAGAATAAACATTTTATTAGTCTGTTCTCTGGCATTCATTTACATAAATATATTTTGTATAAAGTGTCACAAGCAAAAGTTTGGTAATAGTTTTATATGTGCCTATGCAAAAAGTCAGATATGGAACAACAATTTGTTCCATAATAATATAAATCTTGGGAGTGCTGACAGTTATGACACTTTTTTTTACTTTATTTAGTAGTCCAATACTTTTACATGATTTCTCCTTTATGTGTTTTATAAAAGATTTCCAGTTAAATTTATGATCCAAAACAACCTCTGAAATGTTATCTTCCTGTTCTTGTTCCACTAGATTATCACCAGTGGATAATCTAATCTAAACAGAAAGATAATTTATTTTTCTGTTTCAAAAATCATACATTTTGTTTTATTCCAGTTTATTGCTAACTTATTGTAAAGAAATCGCTCATTAAATTTGGATGTCACAGACCGTACGTTCTGTAATGTTTTTTAAATCATTCCCAGAACAAAATGATCCCGGTTGATGCGATCATAAAGCAGATTTGAGTTTGGCTTCGATGACAGCAAATTTCTCTCTTCATCGTTTGGCGCAGAGGAGGAAGGCGATGAAGAGAGGGATGCTGGGAAGACGGAGAGGAGAGAGAGAAGGCGAGATTCCGAGGGTCAGCCTCCTCCCATTCCCGAAAAGGTGACGAAAACAAAATGTTTGACCTGCTGAAAGATATCGTACTTTGTGGTGAATATCCGCTCTCACTCTGATGTCATGTGATGTTGGGAAATGAGAAGTGAATAAAGTGATTCGTGGTTAATGAGCTCCACCAAGAGCACAATTCAAGGTTTAGATTTTAAAGTGACAGTTTTTCCCGAAGGGTAACAGATTTTCTCGTTGCCATTGTTGAATTGTGCCTCTCAGCCAAAGACGTCCTCCTACGTGACCTTTTCTAAAGAATCGGCTACTGATAGGAACTTACCTCCTCCTCCGGTGCCGCCTCCCGCCAGCAAGCCGATCCACGGGCTGCCAGACAGAGCGGCGAGTCAAGGTACCTGCACCACAAATCCTGGTTAGCAGAGAGAAGCCAGGATTCATAACAAACCAAATACTCCAAATTACACATTTAAAACTCAAAACTACAATAATGACTGTCAAATGACAACAATCTGATAAATAACTACCTTTGGATCACCTAAAAGCAAGTATGTCAAATGCAATCGGGCTGAAATACTTACATTTTAAATCACTCCCTGCGTTCTAGGTTGGGGGAAAAAAAAGCAGAAAATGTGGAAAACTCAGTCAATAATAATGTGTGTGTGATCGAGGTCTCCTGTATGTGAAGGCGCGTAAGGAGGACAGAGCTTTGATTGCAGCTGTTTGAATGTGTTGCTCAGGTGATGAAGGACTGAGACCTCAGGCTCCTGTGAAGCCGCAGAGGAACAGAAAGGCGATGTCCTGTGACGCAGGTACAACGTCGTTCTCTGGTTTTATTCTTTAAACATAACAGAGCTGTGATCCTCCCTCACCTCCAAAAGTTTACGTTTTCCTCATGTAAAAAAAAAAAAAGAAGTTTGCTGAGGTTTTTTTTTTGTTTGTTTGTTTCTTTATAACATCACACCATTACCCCATTTGGTAAAGTAGAAGACCGTTTCCATTTGACTGTGAACTTTTTAAGTGAGCTAAAGCCGTATTTATGTTTTTTACAACTGAAGTTACATTTGACGACACTCACCTGAAAGTCTCCTTGAACCTTCTCTTGTATCCTAATGCAGTGTGAAGGGCCTTTTCTTTGCCCGTTTTCTTTCTCGGAAACCTAAAAGCAGCCAGCCCTTTTGGAGATGAGGTGGTGCATGTCTCAGTGTGTTGTTGCTGTTTGCGTAAAGCGTGTTTCTCTAACTGTTGACTTGTCTCCTGTCCCTCACTGATCTCAGGCTCTGAAAGAGAAAGCCCCAATAACATTGAGAAGCCCCCAAATCGCAAACCCCCCGTGAAAAAACCTAGACTACCACAAAACAGAAACAAGTCTCTGGACTTGTCTGGTACATGTCTCTCTGTTTTTATCTGTGTGCGTGTGTGTGTGTGTGTGTGTGTGTGTGTCTAACGGAGTAGGAGTGTGAGTCAAAGTTACTTATGCTGTTGTATCTGGGTACCAGTTGAGCTCACCTCCACAGCATCATTTTTTTTTTTTTGTTCCTTGCAGACAGCTTCAACGCCACGCCTGGTCACAGCGAGCTGGTGTGACTGCTGACAATCCCAGGGTTGCCATGACAGCGGCGGAGGGCAAAGAGCGCAGGGCCTAGAAGGAGGGAAGACGGCCAACATCCCGAAGCATCGCCTTGGTTTCTGTCGAAGCGCTCCCTCTGCCTCCCCTTTTATTTCCCGCAGTCTTTTTGAAAACAGTATTCGCTACCTTAGAGAAGTAAACGATTGTCGCTGTGTGTGTCACTGGAAAGTGGGCCTAGCACTCGAATGTTGTGGCTTTATTTTTTTTTATTTCTTTTGGCCAGAAGATAAATGTCTTATTAGAATGTGGTTTTTCTTTTTACTTTTGGATTTTTTGAATTTGCAATGCATTTATTCGCTGATCCAGTTGACTGCCTTGATTGACACTTGAAAAATTAGTTGCTTCTTATCAAATGAAACCTGATGATTTTTATCTAGTTTTGCTTTCAGGAAAGGTAATATATTTTATAGATGAAATAAATATTATGTATGAGCACCCTCACATTATCAATTATTCATGAATAAAGAAAAAAAAAAGGTGAACTTCTTCTATCTGCATTTGTATTTTATTGCTTTAATTTTCTTCCTCCCTACAGGAGTTGCATTTTGCAGTAACTGCAGACGGATGAGGCGACTCTTTTGAAGGAAAATGCTTGATATAACTATGACGTAATTGTTTTTACGTTTTTCTTTACCAATAAAGAAACCCTGTAAATTTTCCATTTAAAAACATTTGTGCATTTCAGTTATATGCTGCATAATGAGTAATTATTGCATCACAGTCCCTTTTTCCCCAGCGCGCTATATTACAACCTGCAGCATAATTTGATTTTTTTTTTTTTAAGGTGAAAGGCTAACACAAAGTAGTGAATAATTACGAAGTTCCATAAACGGGTTCATGAGCTCGGGCAGTTTTTGTGAATAAATATTTCAAAAGTTCAATGTTCAGCTTCACTAAGTATTTTGTAGGACTATGTCTAGCCGTTTCTCACTCAGACTCAATGGACAGTATAAGGTTTTAAATTTTATACTATCTCAATAATATCTAGGTCTGGACTTTGACTGAGCCGTTGTTTCACAGGACTGGGCTTTGATCTAAACCCTTCTGATGCGTTTCTGGCCGCAGGTTAAGGGTCGTTCTCCTTGCAGGAAGGCGGACATAAGGTCCAGTGTTACGTCTTCTGTGGTCTCTAAGCAATCCTGAAAGGTTCTCCTCCGTTATTGCCCTCCATCTTGTTCCATCCAGTTTCCAGTAGCTAAATCGACGTCCCTCACTTGGCTTTAGGGAACCTGCAAAGAGATCACTGTGGAAAAACGGGTAGGAAAACATCTGACTGAGCACAAAATGCCAGGACAGCACCAGTAAGTTTTAAAAGTCCTGTTAGTGTCAAATAAAGTCTAAAATCTATCAGAAGAATAATGTCTTTGTCAGGGAGCCTAAACTATATACAAAATGAGACAAACAGGAGTACTATGATTATGAAAATATATTTAGTCTCAGATTTACATTATTGAAGCATATAATTATGTTACATCTAGTCACTAAAATAATACACTGTACTTTGTCAGACTTCTAGCAATCACAATAATACAGTGATTAATGGACTTATAAAGCAGATATGTAAGATTCCTGAAATGGTTTGAGGATGAACTTTTATTATTTTCTGTAGCTGATGTACTATCAAATAGTCTCTACCAAATAGAATTAACTTTTTTTTAAAAATCCTCTTTATTTGTACCTAGACTTTTTAAGTAAATTTAAATTCCATAAATTCAATATCTATTAAACTCTTTAGCACAAAGCTAAAGAGTTTTGGATAAATTGGGTAAATTTTACTTAGTGAAACTAAGTGAAATTTGACCTTCTTTTTTAACAAAGACATGAAAATATTTAAAAAATATTTTTGACCTTTTTGAGACTTAAAATTACCCATTTGTATTTGAACGTTTTAGTTTGTAAAGATTAGTGAATCTTAATTTATTTAGATAAATACAACACATGACAAATCACTTTCCAAATATATTAGAATTATATTTTTTTTTACACGTAAATTAACAAAATTCTGCTATATTAAATGAACATGCACACATATACATCTATTAACTGATGCTACTCCAACCTCACACAATATTCCCACAGTGGACATAAAAGATATTATTGTCTTTCTGGAAGCACAGACTCAAGGTTTCCCTGCATAATTTGCATTTATTAACCCGGCATAACCATCAGGGAGGTTTGGGGAAGAAGCGAAGAATTCACCAGAAGACCTTCAAGGTCCAACAGGTTCTGCTCTGATGCCAGCCTGGGATAAATCCTGCCTTGACTTTAAAGCAATCCCCTGCCTTTTAAATCTCTCAGCTCCAAGTTCAGACAACATCCTTGACTCGTCTGCAACCTTTTATTGCAAATAGATCAATGTTGGTCTTAGAGATTGATGGCGAACAAAAACCTCAAACTAAAACCGCCCTAATATCAACAAATCAGAGCCAAACGCTGACATTGCCTCCTGCTCACACGTCAGCCTCACAGCTGTCGGGCTCGTTTCTGTCGCCCCCAAGTGGCGGCGAGGCCGCAACTGCAACGAAGCTGTGATTAAAGGCAGCAGAATTATAATTGCTGTTAATTGGCGGGGAACGGTTTTTAATGAAGTGGCCGTGATCGCAAAGAGAGATTGCAGCTCAGGATGCGATAAGAACAGCTCCAGGGTCCCACGGTAACGACCTCACAGACGCCTGGTTTTGATTTCCACGGTCGCAACGTGGCTGCTAAATTTACCGCTTGACTTCAGAAATGCCCCCTCGGGTTGGCATGGCAACGTCGTGTGGTTACAAGCAGAAGAATGTGAAAACAGCAGGGGGCGACTGATCCCTGCAGATGAAGCAATCACTACTGAATCACACACACACACACACACACACCCGAACCGGGTTGTCATCGGCAACCGGGTTCTGACCTTTTTTTCTTTCTTTCAAGAGATTTGCTATCATGAGTCAGATGTGACTTATATGCAGAGAGGAAATCTTTGTTTGCAGTTTAATGAAAGGAAAAGAAGAAAGGCAGATTTTCTAGAGTCAAAGATTTTTTTTTTATGACTAAACAGAGTCCTGCGCTCTTAAAATCTCACTTTTTTTGGATTCCATGTACACAAAAGAGTAATTAAAACGTAAACATCTCTTCCCGGAAACAATTGAACACTTCGAACTATGACTTCAGTTCAAATTACAGACATCCTGACCAGATGCGACTTCATATCACACACAGCGGACGTCTGGTTTGAAGTTGAACGCCTACAATGCCTCACGTTTATTGATGCAGAAACCACTGTAAGTGACAACAACAAATCTGTTGCAACGTAAATCGATTAGACTTGACTTCGTACTTCCTGTTCTCCACTTAACTCTGAAGCGAAACACCCAGTAAGTGCCATGTTGCAGTTTCTCGAGGCCAAATCGCCCTGTGTTCTTTGCAGCTGGTGCGAGAGGACACGTCACATGGCACAGGAGCCATCCGAACACATCCTACTCTTCTCATCATTCTTCTGCTTGTTACCAAGCAACATGATCACATAATAAAAGGCCGAGGGAAGAGAGGAGCAAGAGAGAGAACGTGTGGGTAGAACAGTAAGACGCAAGAGCATAAAAGGATGGCGGCAGTGCCGAAGAAATGGGGGGTTATGGTCTCTGAAAGCAGGAGAATAGCCCCTTGAAACCAAAAAAAAACACACCTCTCGTACCAGGGGCCGGATGCTCTGCTGCCTCTTCAGGTTTGCAGACAGTGTAGGGAAGTCTTTCGTCAAACTCTGTTCATTGTTTGAAGGTTCAGATCGGTCCTTCGTGTGGTATTTCTCTTGAAATACGGCAGAACGAGGTTGCTCTCTGTGAGATGTCAAAGAGCCTGAGTGAAACGTAACTCCGCGAGTGGATGACTCACCAAACCAGGACATGACGCGTCTCAGTTGTATTTAACGTGATAAGGCTTGTGCTGGCAAAGGTCACATGTGAGCTGTTCATCGCGGTCGCCATAGAAACTGTTTCTACAAGAGGCAGCATGGACTTCGGCCTCCTAATGTCACCTTTGGCCTAGATGTCTGTTTGGTAGATGTAGCAGCTCAAACAGCTTCACTGTTTTTTGGGTCTGTCACGTCACAAGACATGAGCCGATGTTCCTCCACATCGTGTCTCCAAAAATTAGAGGCTAATATTTGTAAGCCTCTTGTCTTTTCTGTTTTCTTTGAAGCGGTGGATTCTTCCTCACAGAGCGGCTTTCCAGGCCATGAGGTTTCTGAACTCGTTTCACTGTGGATGTTGACCGTCACACACTAGTTTCAGCCTGTATCTCCACAAAGTCTGTTGCTTCTGTTCTGGCACCGTAGCACAAAATTTTACACCAAAATAGAGTCTTCTCTGGAGCCGGTGTGTTTTCTGGCTTATATGATGTCTGAGCATGTAATTTTCTTTGAGCAGATGAACGTGGCACCTTCCGGCATCTGAATATTGAACCTGACCTGTAGAGGTCCACAATTCGCATTATGATAATAACTGGTGTCTTGACTTTCCCCACAATATCACATTTGACTGTCCTTACAACAATGTGAAGAGGATTGTAAAAATTCAACTTCTTTACAGGTTGCACAAAACCAAACGCATTATGAAGAATCTGCTACTAGTCCTCAAACAATCGTCTGTACAAAGAGGTTTCCTGATTAGTCTTGACAAAGGGTTGCATGGATGCCAGAAAAACCATTAGAAATTATTTATTCATCCTTTCACAAATAGAATGTTGATTTCATGAATCTCACACTGTAATTTAATTCATTTCTTTTCACTATATTATAACTCATTTCCAGTTTGACGATCCTAAGTTTTAGATTCTGGACTGTAGATTATTTCCATAGTCTTTAAAGAAGAGTGGAATGGCCATCTAATTTAGTGATTTAACCTAAATCACTAAATTTGTGATCACTAAATTAGTGATTTAGGCTAAATTACTAATTTTAGGCTAAAAACATTTGTCTAAATTTTTATGCTAATTTAGGTTATGCAGATAGCATCATTAGCTAGCTGTAGTTTACAGCCATATGTTCTCACAGCACTTAGGCTGCGTTCACACTGCAGGCTGAAGTGACCCAATTCCGATTTTTTTGATGTAATGCAACCTGTATCTGATCTTTTCATGACAGTCTGAACAACGCAGGTCGGATTCTTTTCAAATGCGACCCAGGCCTCTTGTGTATCCGATTCGTATCAGATTCAAATGTGACCTAACGTCCAGGTGGCATTCATCCGACCTGAACATCACTGACACTCGATAAATGTCCCCATTCTGCATCCTGATACACGCAAGCGGGCAGAAAAACAACAACCATGGCGGACTGTCATGAGGATTAAGTTGTTAATATGCTGGTTCTGGATGGACAACAACTTCAAATATGTAAGCTATGCTCCACCGTTAGCATCCATGTTTACAGCCACAAACACTGAGCGCTTCTTCTTTTTATGGCGGTTGGCTAAACACTGAGAACACTGACGCTACTGCGCCCTCTACTGCGCATGCTGGACACTTTCTGGTAATTTGCCGTTCACACATACAGCTCGCATATATTTTGAAGTGTGAACGGCCACAGTAAAAAAATCTAATTTGACAAAAAATTGGAATTAGGTCACTTCAGACTGCAGTGTGAACATAGCCATAGATGGTAAGCAACACGCAGGGCGGCCATACTTTTTGACTGAATGAGCAACAAAATGCTAGTTTAGGGTGCAGCCTTTTGTGCCGCCCCCTGATACAGTGGCACCCTCGGCAAAGAGCCACAACGCCTACACCAGAAACTGCCACTCTATGCTACCTAAACCCTCACCCAGATCGATGTAAGTAGAATGAACAGTTTTCCACTGGCTGAGGCAAACAAGTGGATCACATTGCACAACAACAGCAGTCAGACTAATTGAACAAATGCTTTGAGAAATCACCAATATTCTAACTTTTATAACAGCCCCATTTACAGTCCTACTGCTGCTCACAAACACACTTTGATCTCCCTGAAGGTGCCGTGAAAATCATCTTGTCAAATCTCCGGCAAGTCCGAATGTCATTGATTATCGACTTGACATTAAGGACGACAGTGGAAATATCATAATCCTGCAGGAGGATGAGGGAGGAGGAGAGAGGAATCAGAGTGAGCGAGGAGGAGGAGGAGGAGGAGGATGAATTAACAGATTTAGTGTCATCTCTCAGTCTGGGAGAGCAGCCAAAGTATTGACCGCCTTAATCTGTTCATCCCTCTCTTCCTCCTCCTCTTCCTCCCCAACCAAGTCTCAGCCTCCCTGTCTGCTGCCAAACCAGATTTCATCTGTTTTGTTTTGTGTTTTTTCTCCCCCCTCAGCCCCATTAAGATTAAAGTCGTCTAATACTTTTTGTTTGTTAATATGACCACTGTTGACGTGAGGTTGCAGTCTTGGAAACTTTAAGCTGTCTGCTCAGATCTAGAGGCGCCCAGCCGCACATCTGCTAGAACGGTTGCCATGCACTTGAGAGATGGAGAGAAAATTAAAAGGGTCTTATCCCAAATTAAAAGGCATGTTAATTTTCATCATCATCATAAAAAATAAAAATAAAAAATGACGACACCCCGACCTCAAGCTGAAGGTTTCGAGCATCATGAATAAGCAATACTGATTACTTTACATCAATCTTTAGTTTTATACTTTATTTTATTACTTTTAGAAATTGTGGAGTACTAAAGACCAATATTATACTTTTTATATTATTATGCAGAGAAACTGCTATTCGTTTTTCCAGTGAAACTCCTTCTAGCTTATAAATTATGAAGTTCTTATAATTATCTTGCAACCCAGAGAAGGAATTAGAACAAACTTAGAATCCAGAAAAACTCACTTTACTAGCGTATAAATTACACTCTACTTATTCTTAAACATAAGGAACTAATGTGTAGTTTTATACTTTTTCTTCTTTTGCTCTTTCCTTTGGTTTGTTATTTTGTTTGTATTTCCTTCTAATTCATGTAAAGAATTAGAAGGAGAATTTCAATTGCCTTGTTGCTGAAAATGTGCTATATAAGTAAAATTACCTTCCTTTACCTCAAACATCAGCCTTTCCAACAATTGTTGTCTTAAATTACATTGGAGGACTCGTGATTAAAGATTAAAATGCTAAAGTTTCCCCGCGGCAGAATCAGCTGCGCATAAAGGGAAATTAAATAATTAATCGGGATAAAACCGCTCACTGGTCTGAGGAGGGGACGGACGATGGGAGACGATACGATATGATACGATACGATACGATAAGGTGCGCAAGGTGAAGTGAGGTAATAACGGGAGAGCAGAGAGCTTATGTGAACTGCTCTCTGTTAATCTGACACTGGGTTTTCTGAGGGAGAATCAGCTCTAATCTCGCGACTAGCCCCCGATAAGTCCGTTCACAACGAGACCCCACGTGTGGGCGGAAGCCAGGCAGGAGTAAACACGGAACATCGTGAACACGCAGATGCACAAACGACACGCCGTCGGGGTGTAAGACGGTCTGGCAAGGCAAGAAAATCAATAAAGGTCCAGTAAATACCTTAAGAGTATGAACATGTTTAATCGCAAAGCTACACAAGCTCAAAGTCAGATTTAGAAATGGCAATTTAAAGCTTGGGAGTTGAAGTGATGGATTAGAAAGAAAGAAAGAAAACACTGAGAGATTAGAAAAGCTAAGAGTTTGGGAGTTTTAATGATAAACATAGATCATCCAAGGGTATATTTACATAATATTTCGGAAAGCTGTAATAAAACATTAGTTTCACTTCATTTTTCTTACGATTACACTGAATTTGGGGCACAGCCGAGAGGCATCCTGCTGATATTACTACAATATTTCACGCTGCAGACAAAGTGCAGCTTGAATACCATGGAATAACATTTCCACAGTTTTATGCAAAGAAAAAATAATTAATTAAATAAACGTTATGACACAGTGGGAGGCAAAAATACTGGAGGGATGAGATCATCCCTCCAGTAACTTTATACTTTTTAGGATCATCTTTATTCATATGAAGAAAGATGATCCTTTCTTCATATGAAGTCCTGCTTAGATCTTTAAAAAACCTAAATATTTAAGTTTTTGTTGCAAAATCTGTAACTCGTTGGAAGGAGATAAAAGTTCTTTTTTCAGATATTTTGAAATGGTACATATATACTGTATATATATATATATATACACACACATTACGACTTTAAGCTTAGAATGTAATTTTGTCTCAGCTTTAGCATATTGTATTCACATTTATTCTTTCCTCAGTAATGCAACAATAAAAAAGACATGTGACAAAAACAAATGTTTTCCATGATAGCATCTTAAAGTGGCAAAAAATATAAAGTGAAATTTCTTGAAAAAGCTGCGCATTTTGGAAAAAAATCAAACATCATACCAATATGGAAGCGTGGTGTTGGTTGTGTGATGGTGTGCTTTACTATCAGACATTGTACAAATAGACAAAATGGATGGAATCGTAAATTTCCAGATAAATATTAACCTCATCTGAGCCGATATGGAAGTTGATCCAACAACTTAATGACAACTAATTAAAGGTGCCAATTACTTTTTTCACATAATGGCCGATTTAGAAAACTATTTCTCTTTTCATAAATTGCATCATCATTTGAAAAGTTTTTCCTCAGGTTACCTCTGATTGATTTTTTGTTTGTTTTGATTATCTGAAGCATTAAAATGTGATAAACAAGCAAACATAATAAATCCGTGAGGGATGTGGACGTCTTCAATGCTCCGCAGCTCACTGTTAAAAACCGGTTCACACCAGATTTCACTTTTTGGGATAATGACAATCAACATCAACATTTTTCAAAACCTCGCCAAAAATGTATTAGTAAAGAAAATAAACAAATATATTAAGGCAGCATAACATATATTTCAAACCATCTCAGATCCTACATGTTTCATCTTATATGACTAATTAATTGGATTGGAGTGTCAATTTTTACCAATGTGATCAGTTTCTGTCGTATGACCCCGTTTTTTGTTTTTTTTTCCCAGTGTCACCTGTGTGTGTGTGTGTTTCTGTGTGTGTGATGAGTGAGGAAGGCCGAGCAAGGAGAGGGAGGGATGGAAGTGAGGGAGGTGGGGGCTGTTGTGAGGTGAGACGTGTAAGCCTGCTGCTTGTAGCAGAGTTAGTAGGGATTAGGACATGTATATGTGGGATAAGGCTGAGTTATTGGGACCCTGCAGACCTCCAGATCACACCATCTGTCCAAAAAGAGCCGGCCCACCATTTGCTCTGTCACTCTCTCGTTCTCCCGGCTGCATACACGTCTCCTTTTTTCTTTTTTATTGATTTAGCGATGATTCTGAAGTCAACTGCGACCACCCCGGCCAGCGCTTGCAGCGAGGCCCTCTCCTGAGTTTCTCCAACTCCGAGGGCTCATGTCACTCGACCTCACATGGCCTCTCAAAAGATAAACGCTGAAGGATGTGAGACCCGGGCTAACAGGGTGACAGCGGGATCAGCGTCCCATTCATGGGTTTTTGTAGCAACAATGGGAGATGCTCTGGCTTAAAGGGTCATTTCAGTTAAATTAGCTAACTAACTAACTAACTAACTATGGAAACTGTTGTGGGTTTTGAATTATTTTTTTAAGCTAACTTGAAGCTCAACTGCTGCTGCTGCTTTTAATCAGCAGAACTTTCAAACAAATAATTGTTTTTTGATGAGTTTAAGCATGTATTAGTTTTTATACCCACATAAATGGAAGTAATTTAAATCGGTATGACACAAAAACTAGAAATACGCTGTACCCACTAGCTTTAATACACAAAAAAGATTGTGCAAATTGTGAAAATAAATGTAAACTAAACAAGTAAATAATATATTTTCTCTGTTTGGTTCCAGTGTGTAACATAAACAGCCGATTTCTTTGATTGACTGAAGCTGGAGCAGCTGATGGTCGGTAAGCTTAGGGACCGTCTCCCTGGCAACCAGTTCTGACCATTTCACATCTTTTTAAAACCACTCCATGAAACAGGAGGTGAACGTTTTAAAAGCCTTTTTGTTTTCGCTCATTCTTTTCTGACTCTGGGGTCAGGTTTGTGTGAAAAGCCTTCATAGTGCAGCCCAGGCAGGGTGTGTTATTATGTTGCTTGAAAATGGCCTCAAAACACCAATATTATCGTTTATCGCAATAAGATCTGGGACTATTTATCATTCAGCAAAATTTATTAATGTGACAAAAAGGACAAAATAGCCATTTTTATTGTTTCTGTAAGATGGTAGAGGTACAGTTCACTATAAAGGAAAGATTTTTGGATGTATAATATCTGTACTTTATTCCCAGTTGGACGGTTTCGGCCTACAGCTGTATGCATGCATTACTGCTCTCTGACAACTCGTTCACTCGTATTTTCAATCGTTACGGTAATCTTGGTCAATAGGTAGTTAAACGATAGCAACAGGAGGCTAAACAGTAAAAACAGCGGGTTCAAAGGTCTCACCTGAATGTGCGTTAAAAATCGATAGGATAAATGCACGCACGGCTGCAGATGCAGAGGATGTAGTATTTTCAGGAGAGTATGAGGTAAGTTCCTCTGTGTCTCTGCCTGTCTTTGTCTCTCCCCCTCACCGGAGGCCCTGTTGGTTTAGCTGCTAAGCTTTCCCTGGAAACACACGATGGTCAGATAGAGAAGCTGGAACAGGGAGCGTAAAAGAAACACTAAAAGAGAACAGATGTCATTTTACCAGTCTTCATTCAGGCTCAGTTGCCTCTTAAATAATGTATTTATTCTGTTTTTTTTCTGTTGTGTAAATTTCAGAAATATTCAGTCTGAAACTTTTGTTTGTGCTTCTCGGGCTGTTTTTTCCACGAGTCAGCATGTCTGCTCGCATTAAAGGTTTTGTTTGCTGTCTAAGTCAGATTTGTGATGGCACTATTAACTCACTGATTCCACAGCGAGACACTATTAAGACACGCAGAGACTCAGGATTAACAAGTTTAGCTTTTAAGGAGCATTGAGAAATGCTTGTTGTGCATTTCCCCGCTGAGGATTCTTAGAGGAACAACACCGAACTAAAAATGTTCACATTTAAGGTTTTTATCCCAAGTCCAAGAGGCCTGGAATATGACTGAGAGGCACTTACTGTCAGTGTGAAATTATTTAATACCTATATTGTGAAACATTTAATAACATTTTTCAAAGAATTGTCTAGATGTGTTAATTACATTGCTAATTCTGAAATTAAACAGGCTGATCCTTGTAAAAAAAAATTAAATAAAATTATAATTGTACGGCTTAGAAAGGGAAGAAGTTGGATTGATATTTTAACCCAACTTTAGAAAATATTTTTATTTATTTATTTTTATTTAAATGGCAGATATAACAAGGAAATCTGGCAAAATGGTTTCAACAAGTGCAAGGAGAAGAAGAATATTTCCAACTGGACACTTTTCTCAGAAAATGCATCGTAGTAATGTTATAATTTAGACTGTCATTATACAACGATTTGCAAAATAATTAATGCTTCTTTAAATTTTCCACACTTATTGGCATTGCATGAGCAGAATACTCAGGATATTTTATGGGATTTAATAAAATAGACCAAGATGACAGAGTGGCACATGATTGTGAAATGAAAGAAAAAAGGTACATGGGTTTCAAGTCTTTCTTTCTTCGCGAAGAAAAAACATCTTAAAAGTTTATTGTGCATTTTCCATTTGAATCAAGACTTTGCAAAAGCATGTTTCACTGTGATCACTGCTGCAAGTCTAATCTACAGAAAATTGACACGTTCTAGTAAAAAAAAAAAAAAGTACTGGTATGTGAACATAATTTTTATTTTATTTTATTTTTGTCTTGCTATAGACACTTGATTACAGTTAGTTCTGGACTTTAACTGGGTCATTCATGAACATGTTTTGAGCTAAACCATGACATCATAGCTCAAGCTGTATGTTCAGAGTTAATGTCCTGCTGGCAGATGAATCTCTGTCCCAGTCTCAAGTCCTTTAATTCACCCAACTTATCTTCAACTCATGCCAGCTTTCAGCCCCACAGCATAATGTTGCCACCACCGTATCTTACCCTGGGAATGGTGTGATCAGGGTGATATTCAGTGGGATGCATGCTGGCCAAAAATGTCTGTTTTGATCTCATCTGACCAAAGCAACATTCTCCATGTGTCAAACTGCAAAAGGTTTCCTTTCAATTATAGTTCTCCTATTGCCATTCACTCAAAAAGGCCATATATATGCAGTGCAACTGATTCTGTCAACTGACTTTTGGATCTCTCTGACTCCTCCAGAGCAACCAGTGATGGTTTTGTGAATGGTCAGCATGGCTTTCTGCCCAGGATGACATGGCCAAGGGGTGGTATTAGCATTCAAAAAGGTCATGCACTGTCATTTTCAGTAGTTTGGTAGTTTGTAGTTGAGCCATACTCTTCCAGTTTTCAGGATAAGTGTTCCATGAAACGGGGTAAAGCTTGATATATCATGTTCAGATCTAACTCTGCTTTATACATTTGCACAAGTCTGCTGTATTCCTTGGTCTTCATGGTGCTATTTGTTCACAGATATTCTACAGCAAACCTTCACGGTCTTCATAGGACACCAAATAACACACTGGTATGAAGGGAATCGGTTCCACTGTTTGTTTTTTTAGGGGTATCAGATCAAAATCAGTGACCTTAAAGATTTTTGGTTGTAAAAAAAACTTTGTGTTCTTCTCTCACACCACAATAAAATGAGTGTTGTAGATCTGATGTGCCAAAATGTCCAAAGGGTCAAGGGGGTACGATGACTTTTGCACAATCACGTCCGAGTGCCAACACAAACTCTTTGGTCAGAGGGACTGTCCACGGTGAGGCAGCACAGAGTCTGTAGTTCAACGAGAGGCATGACAACAAATGTGTTTTCAGCTCAGTATTGAGTCAGACAGAGTCCGATTTAACAATACGAGATAAAGGTGTGAGGGAAACTTCTGATAGATTAGTCATGAGCTGGTACCCATAGAAAGATAGTTTTACAGCGTCTCTGAGAGTTTATCGACTGACAGGCAGCAACCCCAAAGAGTGAGATGGGAATGTGAAGGTAAGGCTGTCTGTGTGAGCACTAAGGTGAAACAAGGTGAACAAAAAAAAACAAGATAATAAAAAAAGGATAAAAGATAGAGAGGGAGCGAGACATTGCCAGAGTGTGTGAACATGCCTGTGAACCATGAGAGAGGGATGAGGGGGGAGGTAGAGAGGGGAGGGGTTGTTGCAAACAGGGATTTGCAGTGAGGGGGCGGAGGGGGAGAAAGGGGGCAGTGGCGCTCAGTGACAGAGAGCTAAACCCACACACCATACACACACACACACACACACACACACGCATACACACACTCTGTTTCCTCTGTGTCTCTTTCCAAACGTGTCAGTCAACCAGTCAGTCAGTCAGTCAATTATTTGTGTGTGTGTGTCTGGTGGGGATGCCTGAAAAAAGCTCGTAACCATCCTTCATCTCTATGACCGGCGGTAAGACGATTTCCTTCCTCCTTGATTGACGCCTATCTGATTTCCAGGCCTTCCTTTCGTTCCGCTTTCGTCCTACTTTTGTTCTTTTGCGAAGTGTGTTTTTGCCGTGACTCTGGTCCGGAGCCAGACTGAGGCCTCCATGGAGCCCTGACACTGTTTGCTTTCTTTTACAATCCATTTTAAGCCGCAGGGTGCAGGACTAATGGGCTGTGCGCCAAAGGCACCAGTTGAAGGTGGATTTTTAATTAGGTGTTCATTTGGATAATTACAATAATTAAATCTGAAGGTCTGTAATTAGTGTAGGTGGAAAACAGCTTAGCTCTTCTCGAGCTTTCTTTGATATCCTAAGCGGTGCAGATTGGATTAAAAAGTTTGGGGTTTTTGGTGATATTAGGACGCGATGTGTGGTGATTTCTTTGAATTGAGCGAATGCCTTGATGGACTAATGTGAGATTGTTGGTTTCCAAGATTTAAAATTATAACGTAAAATGTTTTCAGTGATTATCAAGTTTGTCACAAATCATATTCTGACTCCTGAGCCATGTTAAAAATGTTTTTCACTTTGTTTTTTGAAAGTCTCTTGGCCTAGATTAAAGTCTGAACCACTTGATAATTGGATTTGGTGCCTTGAGACGTGTATCTTTCTGTCAAAAATGATTAGGTCCATTTAATTTTTGTGCTCAAGTTAGTACTGAGTCCAGTGGGATGTTTTATTATTATTATTGTTATTATTATTATTATTATTATTTGATGTTATATGTATTGGGCTGTCTTCTGTACGGTAGGTATGTAAAAATAACACATCAGGATGCGACCATCCTGGAAAGTAGTTTAAAGTAGCTACTTTATTTATGGAAAAGTAGGCAATTTACTTGATTAGATCATTTAAAATAAACAAAATTTTCTTAAACAAAGGTATCACTTTTATACACACATATGTGCAGCTTTTAGGTCCTGTGAACAAGTACTAAAATATTGAGTTTATAAAGTGACAGCAAAAGGATGGTACCCTCTGGTCACTCTGAGCAACCTTCTAGCTTTTAAAAATTAGCTAAATAGTCTTTGAGCTGTTATTTGCTAATTGTGTAACATTTGAAATTTTACGGCTTTTTAAATGATTTATGAGACGTGCAAACAAAAATTTTAAAGTCTAAATTATGCGAGGTGAGTTTTAGTTTGAAAAGTCATTTTCAAACTAAAACTGGACAGCTGGTTGCCAGCTGACCTGCTGGTTGCCAAAATGTTTTGACAGTGAGAAAGCATGTCTGGTTGTATATTTTAAGAACAAGGAAATACACAACCAATATCAGTTATTGTGAATCTGACAAAATGGAGAGTAAAGACGCAATCTCTTTCTTGTGACCCTGGTTTTGTTTCTTCAGGACACAAGAATCACAGACGAGATCAAGGAGACGAACGGTTTCTCACAGTGGAAATTCCTCAATCACTTTACCTCCTGGTATCACTACTGTTGCCGTCTATGAGCTGCGCCGTGGCAGCGGAGCGGGCTTTCCTAAAATCCTGACACACGGAGAAACCCAGTAAAAGCTCCCAGTAGCAGCAGCAGCAGACGCCATGTCTTCTCCTTCCCTCCCCATGCCGTCTCTCCCACCCAGCCCCCTGGCCATGGAGTACCTCAACGACTTTGACCTTCTCAAGTTTGAGGTGAAATCGGACACGCCTCCACTTCCTCCTCCATGTTCGTACCCCAAATCTGGCCTACCCCATGACCCCTCGAGCTCTCCGTACACCAGCAACCCTCCACATGACTCCAGTTTGAGCTCCAGTCCTTACAACTCGCTGCCGCCTTCGCCGACTCTCAGCGATGCACACCCACCACCCTTGGGCTCTTCCTCCGTCTCGTCATCGTCCTCCTCCATCTCCTTCCCTCTGTCCATATCCAACAGCTTCACCTCTGGCATCAGCTCTGGGTCCCAGGGAAATGTGGAGAGCAGTCCCACACATGGTGGCCCTCAAGGCCCCACTCCTGCCTCTCTTGAGGACCTGATATGGCTGGCCGCGCTGCAGCAACAGTTTGGAGGGGAGGTGACGGGGCCCGCCACTTTGCTAGGAGCTTTGGGTGGAGTTCCAGAGAGAGGCGACAGAGAGAGGGGACCGGGAAATGGCTTTCTGGGATGCGAAGACGCAGTGGAAGCTTTGCTGAACTCAGCTGCCGCAGCGGTCAGCTCACAGGTAATGGCAACAACTCCGGGGTTATTTTCTCATTTCTTGCACCTGCATCCTTTGAAGGGCTGATTTTATTCTTCTTGTTCAACCTTCCAGTTCCCAGGTCTTTCTCAAAGCTCAAGCAGCAACCTGGGAGACTCCAGCAGTGACAGTGGAGGAGACATTTCCTGCACCAAGGCGGCAGACATGTGCCATCGTCCGCTAGTCTTCCTGTCGTCCGCCCCTCCCACGCTCCCTAATGGCGCCCCTGCCTCAGTTCCTTACCCCCAGCCACTCAGCCCCCAGGGCCGCCTTCATCACCACCAACATCACCACCATCATCATCCTCACCATCCCATTCATGCCAACCATCACCATCATCACCAGTCACAAGTCAGCCAGGTAAGCATCACGTCGGTCCAGACTTGTCCTCGTGATAATGGTTCGCTGAAAGTGCACAACAGGAAATCAAAGGTGCAAGACCTTGCAACACACTTCTACACAAATGGTCTGGACCACAGGTGTCAAACTCCAGTCCTCAAGGGCCGCTGTCCTGCAGTGTTTAGATGTGCCACAGGTACAAAACACTGGAATGAAATGGCTTCTTGTGTAGATCAGTTCTCCAGAGTCCTGCTAATGACCTAATTATTCTATTCAGGTGTGGTGCAGCAGAGGCACATCTAAAAGTTGCAGGACAGCAGCCCTTGAGGACGGGAGTTTGACACCCCTGGTCTAAACTTTTGACCACCAGTTTGACAGGTGACAATGTCCTCACAAGCTTAAGCCTTTCCCCAGAAAAGACAGACTATCATGTTGCCCTTTGTGTTTATAGAAGGTCTTTTTGTGAATCGTGAAAGTTTCATTAAAAAGTAAACAATAAAAAGGTACCACATAAAGACTGACAGTGTCTGAGAGTAGATGAAAAGTTAGAGAGGGATAAAACCAAGGACAACATCTTTGCTTAGGTCATATTCAAAAAGGAAAATAAAACATTTTTCTGAATATTTTTCTCGATTACAAAAACAGAAAAATCATTTTCCTATGTCAAAAAAATCAATATTTATCATCCTGTATTCTCATCAAAATAGCCACTCATGTTGGATTCCTTCGAGGTATTTGAGGTTTTCTTTAAAAGGTGCCACCTTTTGAATCTGAATCATATCATAGAAGATGGGTAGTCGCCATTCATTGCCTTTGGAGGCCTAAAATGGTCGCTGTAGAGGGATCTGAAGTCTGAATTTCTCATTTTGCAATATGTTAATATGCAGATATTAGCTGCATTAGCTAATATTAGCCGAAACAGTTGATAACTTGTTGAGCTGCTTTTAATTGAACCAATCACTGCCACATGTTTATAAACAGATTTAAGACTAATTCAATAAACTTTAAACTGAGAGTGGTCCAGTTGCAGGTCAGAAACCAGTGGGATATGCTGATTGTTCTTAATGACAATGCTAACTACAATTAGCAAGGGGAACAGGTAACAACTCTCTCTACAATTTATGCATTCAAAGACCATAGAAGCGCTTCTTTAATAGAACCTTTAAAGTCTCATGTCCAAGACCAAATAAAGTCAAAGAACTACCAATTGAAAGCTTAACTAAAAGTTTATGACAAGAGCTATGATGATTTCTACGGCAAATATCACCATATTACGTAGCTCTTTAGATCTGGCAGGAGAAAAATCTGAAACAAACGTTAATTTGTAATTCCAATGTCTGGGAATTCCTGAAGTTGGTATTCTGATGCGGAAAGCAGCAGCTTCTTCAACTCAACCCAGGCCTCAAATTCAAATATGCCTGCCGCACACATAGAAAGGTGTTAATAGTCACAGTTATTAACTGTTAATTTGCACTTCTATGGATTTGTATAGTATATTTATCAGTTACAGACAATCCAGTTTAATTTATGGTAGAGGAAATGAGTTCAGTATTTAAATGCTTAAAATTTGGCAGAATTTGTTATTTGCTTTCTTTACAGTCCTGTCATTTAAAATAAAGAAACAAGCAACTCCCACTGTTTTTTTGTTTTTTCAAAGTAACACTTTTAAGCTAGAGGTGACAGAAGTCACAGATTCCAGTTGAGAGCAGAGCAAGAGTAAGTCACAACTGAACCAAAGCAAAAACCATAAACTTTCTTTAAGAAGTCCTTTCAAAACACAACACTGCTAAATCATCCGTGTTTGCAAGTAGATATACAGTGACAATAATGTAAATACATAAAAACAAAAACATTAAACTGTGAAGAGGTTTTAGCTGTCTTTTACAGCAGAATCATTCTTTATCTGTTTGTAGCCTTTGTATTACTGACCACAGAGATAGATCAGACTCATCAGGATAAATAAAGGCACTAGCCTCCTTTTGCTGCTACACTAAAGCAAGTTTGCATTAAATCATTCTGAACTGATCTTCAATGAACGCAGCACCACAGGTAAATAAACTTCATAAGCTGTGTTCTGGTTGATCAAGATGTCTCGATGGATCTTTATATAGAGCACAGCGTGAGCTTACGATAATATCTGCTATTATTGCTGTACCTAATCCTGATAAGTGTCACCCACACTTAGTCAGATTACATGACAGATTATGGACATGTGGTGCCGAAATGTGCATCCTGACAGACAGACGTGCTCACACACACACACACACACACACCAGGTTTAACACATCCCACGTAGCCAAAACATCATAGTAACATAAAAGTCTAAATGTTTTCCCAAACATATTCTGACTCTGTGTGTTTTGCTCATCTGCTCAGTCGTGTGGGGTGAACGAGCGCTTCTCCGACGAGCAGCTGGTGAGCCTGTCGGTGCGCGAGCTCAACCGACACCTGCGTGGCGTGAGCAAGGACGAGGTGGTGCGCCTGAAGCAGAAACGTCGCACGCTCAAAAACCGCGGCTACGCCCAGTCCTGCCGCTACAAGCGCCTGCAGCACCGGCACGCGCTGGAGTCAGAGAAACACCTGCTCACACAACAGGTAGACACACACACACACACACACGCACACACACACACACACACTAATGTTTAAAACTTTGACTTGGTAACACTTGATTTGACGGGGTGTGCGTAAAAGACTGACGTGACAGTGTCGTAAACGTGACGTAACCCGTCATGAGGATGAAGGAGTTTACGTGAATGCTAATGACTGTTGTGATGAAGTGTGATTCTGTAAATAATGACACTTTTAATGCAAAGCGAACAATTTTAATGCACTTTTAATGTAACTTTGCTTTATAAAGTGTCATTTACCGAATGACACTTAATGACAACAGTCATAAACATTCATATAGACTCCTTCATGTTCATGATAGATGTAATGTCATGTCCAGGGCCGGCCAGGGCCTCCATGGGGCCCTAAGCGAAATGTGATTTTGGGGCCCTCTAGTTCTGCTAACAATGTGGACTGACTGCAATCAGCAGTCCGATCATTAGATCATTCACACACCTGCTATAAACCTATTGCATCTCTGGCAGTGCTGTTTACATTATATAGATGTATAATAGGACACATTTATTGGTCAACTGATTTATCGACCAGTTAATTTCTGGGCGCCAATTTCCATAATTTTGGGGGATCATGATCTGCTGATACTTACATGTGTAGCCCATCTTATCCCCTAATCTTATCTTCGTCTGCAAAGGTTTATAAATCAGTCTCTGTCCTCTTCTGCTCTGCAGTGAGAGGTTTGACCGACAGACCGACCCACCAGGTCAGGTCTGCACGTTTGCAGTTCACAATATTCACCCCACTGTTGCCAACTCACTGACTTTCTTGCTATATTTAGCAACATTTCAGACAAAAAAAAATTCATATTAGCCAAAATCAAAATCGGCAGGTCAGGCTTTTCAAAGATCGGTAACCAGGGATCGGCCAGAAAACTGCAATCGCTGCAGCCCAAATTAAGATGGAACATATACACACGTATTCATGACATTCTTTGATTAAATAAATTTCTCTTAAGCGTAACTCCAATAGCTAAAAATGTAATTCATACCAGGTGAGTCTTTCTTTCCTGAGAATGTGGACTGGTACCAGATAAGTCCTTTTTAGAGACATTGCTTTGCTTACTTAACTTCTGACTGGAGCTTTGGACGTTTGGATGCTCTGCACGTTGTATGGCAGCTCATGTTACCGGTGAAGCGTGCGGTACCTACCGCGGCCACCAGGGGGCCCCAAGAGCATTTTATTTATTTTTTATCCATAAAATAATGATTTCTACATACATTATCAAATATATATTATTGTAAAAACAAATCACTTCATAGTGCAATTGTGTGTTTTTGATTTCTCCCAACTTTCTGTGCGTTTCATTGGGATTTAATGTGGTAGGCCAACACAAAATAAAGGGTCATTGTAAAATGGAAAAAAAATAATGATATGAAAAGTTTAGCATAGGGTCATATTTAGGCCTGTTATGATAAAAAATTTTGCTGGACCTTAAATTGTCCCAGAAGTTATCACGATAAACGATAACATTGTTGCTTTGAGACCATTTGCAAGTAACATAATGGAAATGGCATAACAATGCAAGGACACATTTTCAGAGATTAATAAACTTTAAATTCTAATGAGCAGTCACCACTAAGACATGTGAAATATCCAAAATAAACAAACAACTCAGAAACAACACATAAGATGAATTATGAAGTCTCTGTGAGCAAAACTGCCCTTCAAAATAAGGGCTTGACTGAAGACTTTTATCATCCAGTTTTGGTAGAAAGAGAGAGAAAAGTTTAATTATTAATTCTTTTTTATTTATCATGAGGTTAATTTATTGCTTTCTGCGACAAGCCTTGTTGTATGTAACCCCCTTTACTCTGATGCCCCTAAATATACCAACCAATTGCCTTCATAAGTCACCTAACTTGAAGCTAAAGTCCACCTGTGTGCATTTTAGTTCCAATATGCATCCAGCCGTTCTGTGAAGCTCTTTCACATAGCAGCATCACGAAGACCTGGGTGCTGATAAGGTCAGACAGAAAAGTGTGGAGAAGTTTAAAACAGTATGTTATGAAAGCATAATCCCAAGCTTTGAGTATTATTTACTCTTTCACACAAAACAGAAAGCAATAATCAGAGAATCAGCTAAAAAGCTCATGGCATCTCTGAAAAAGAGATTTAAAGATCTACAGCTCAGATTGGACAATCTGTTGACAGAGGAACCTTTTCTCCTGAATTCCTCAAATCCGGCTACGATCGATGAGAGGCTAGAAACTCATAAAAAGTCTTGTTTGCATTTTGGCGCAAGACATGTAGGGGCCACAGCATGTGAAGGAGGATGTTCTGGTGAGAGAGACAAAAACTGGAGCATTTGGCCTGAATGCTAAAAACTTACATTGCACATCCACCTCAACGCATCCTGCCCACTGTGACGTATGGTGGTGGTCACATCATGCTGTGGGGAGAAATTTGAAGGATGCTAGTAGAACGGGAAGGTGGATGGAGATAAATGCTGGAAGAAATTTCTTGATTTATCTTCACAAAACACTTGAAGGTGAATCTGTATTTTTCACTTGTAAGACGATCTAAAGCACATGTCAAACTCAAGGCCCGGGGGCCAAAAGTAGCCCGTCGCAGCTTTTTATGTGGCCCTCTAGGCTCCAAGTTACATCAATGAGTCCTTCCAGTTTTTCACAGATTTGCAAGTTTCACACAAAGTCAACAGATCCCCACATTTTTTCTAATTTCACTTCAAATGTTTCTGAAAATTCATCAGAAATCATTGGGCTTAATTGACTGCTGCCTCAGCCTTACTTGATATCAAGTTATGGTTACAGTGAGGAGTAAAATGTCACATTTTAAGTTATACACCAGCACAAATATCATAAAAATTCTTAACAAATATTTCTAAATTAGCACCACAAAATCTGTGAACCCCCCCCACACACACACACACACACAAACACAAAAGTAATCATAAAATCCTGGAGGGACAGCTATTTATTAACATTTTAACACTTTGGTTTTATTGATATATTCTGGCTCAACCGGCCCTTTAAGAACATTACAATATTTGATACGGCCCAAAATGAAACCGAGTTTGACACCCCTGATCTAAACCACACAGACCGCAGTGAGATGGTTTCAATCAACACATATAGTCAAAGTCCAGAACTAAATTCAAATGAGAATCCTGGCATTAAAAAAAATAAAAATGTGTGTGAACTATTTTTGCAATCACAAATGGACACCTAGAGCTACCATTGAACCAAAAGGTTGTAAATAAAATGTAAACCTTGAATCATTGTTATCATCGGGAACAAACTACTTAAAATATTTTGTATGGGAAACCATAGTTTCCCAAAAAACTAAAATAGAAAATGATAAATGAAGAAATAAAATAACTTTCAAATAATTAAATATATAAAAATGCTTGATGAGATTATGAGGGTATGGCTTTGAGTCTGTGTAGGTACGTCAGCACCGGATTCCAGATAGAGAGGAATTGATCCCTCGACCCTCTTAGCGAACGCCTAATCTTTCTGTATAAACTGCATCAGATCTCCTAGACATAGACCGGCTTTCGGTGGGTCAGTGTAATAATAATGTCCTTCTGCGTGCAAGCAATGATGTGTGTGTGACGTTTCTAACAAAGTTTTAATGAACAGGAAGTTAAAACTTTGGGAACGCGAAACAGTGCAGACATTACCGGAACATTCTGTTGATGTATTTTACAGACTACGTATTTCATTAAATCCTTGCAGTGCCATTAAGAAAAACTCAAAGAAGCAATAATTCTGTGTTTTGTTTTGTTTTTTTTGTTGTTTTTTTCTAAACTCTCTAGATGGAGCAACTGCAGTGTGAGCTGACCCGGGTGCTGAGGGAGAGGGACGCCTACAAGGCTCGCTACGAGAAACTCCTCAGCACAAACCCGGGAGCCGGCGGCGAGGCGGCCCCTCAGACACGCACCAGCAACCCACCATCCCCGCCCCCCGACTACTTCCTCTGAGTTTATCAAGCGTTTAAAAACAAGACCAGCCAACATGGAGCAATATACTGATGAGTGATGACACTCTGGGGGATGAAAGAGGGTGTAGAAAACTAAGATCTGTGTGTGTGCATGGTTGTGTTTATGTGTGAGAGACATTTTAAAGAGGCGTTTTCAGGTTTGGGCTTTCCAACTGTGAAAAACACACTGAGTGACAGAAAAAAAAATTAAGCAATGCGGTCTGACTTTGTAGATAAAGAGCCTTGCAAAAGTTCTCATATCCCTTGAACTTTTTTTTTTTTACATTTTGACACGTAAAAACCAAATATTATGTATTTTATTGACATTTTTGCTCCAGACCAACACAAAACAGTGAAAGGGGAAGTTCTTTTTTCTTCTCTAAATCAAAAAATGTTATTGTTCAGTCCATCTGAGTCAGTACTTTGCAGAAACTCATTTTGCCGCAATAACAGCTGCACGTCTTTTCAGGGTCTTTTCTCTAAATAGTTGAACTGAAAATTTTCCAGCCTGACTCCAGCTCAGTCAGATTCAATGACAAAATTTAAAATCTCAGCACAGGTTTACAAAAAAATAAATAATAATTTCATGTCTGGGCCATTCTAACAACCCAGTATGCTTGGAGTCAAACCATTCGGTTGTAGCTTCCAACTAGTTCTCCTCTATTGTCGTCTATTTCCAATAAACTCTAACCAACAGGTGAAGGAAAAAAGTATTTATAGCAGGAATGCCATTCTTTTGGTGATTATATTCCTTCCACTTCACAGTAGTTTTGCTACTTTATGTTGGTCCGACACAAAAAACGAATCTCTAAAATTAATTTAAGGGGCAGTATACTATAAAATTGACTTTTCTGAGAAAGAGCAGGAGTTTTTAAAGAGACAAAGGCCCAAGGTCAAGGCACTAAATTACAAAGTAAAATGTCATATTTGATAGCATTTTTATAGCAACTAAAGTTAACATATTTGATTGTGTTAGACAATGGCACTATGTGCCTGCAAAACACACAAAACTGCCCCTTTAAAGTCTATGATTATTAAGTTACAAAATGTGAAAAATAAAAAAAAGGGGGATATTCATATCTTTGCAAAGCACTGAATATACACTTTTCTGTGACCGCACAAAAACCTCCTGAGAGCTCTCCTGAAATCAGTGCAACAGATCAAAAGAGCTTTATAGTCCCTCACACTGCTGAGCGTGGTATCTATGCAATAATAGAATATATCTGCTATGTACTTTCCATATGTCCAAATGAGCAATCAAGGCTCACTGTAGCATTTTTTTCTTCTTCTTCTTTTGTTTTTTTTTTTTTTACAATAAGCTGCTAAAGCTGCAGAGGTCTGAGTAGTGCAGTGATGATACGTGGAGTGATATGGGATTGGATCACGTTTCCATGGCATGCAGTTGAATATTTGCCAGCTAATATTTCACAGTTGCCTACCAAAGTTTTTAAGCTCATCAACACTTGTTATTCTTTGTAGAAAAAAAAAAAAAAAAAAAAAGAATAATCATAGATTAAAGAATGTACAAGGATACCTTTCAGAGGAATCCATCAGTGATTGTGACATTGCTCTTGTGTTTTAGCAAAAGGAATCTCCTTTTTTTTACTAGCTGAACATATTAGTTAGTGGCCTTCAGCCAAGAACAAAGTACAGACTTGCTGTTTGCTACAAACAATCAAGTTTTTTTGGGGTTTTTTCTGCTAATGCAGAGATGTAGGGTTTTGGAAATGTATTTCGAAGTAATCCATCGCAGAGTAAAGACACAGAAAGCTTGGTGTAAATAGGAAGATGTTTTTGGGGAAGACCTTTGCAGGTCTCCTTATGCAAAGCAAAATGTGACCCCACAGAGCTGGCCACTGTGGACTCAGACGCCGTGGGACTAATTAACAGTTCAGGGATGAAAACAAAGACGGAAACACAAACTGTTCTTGAGATATTTTCTGAGCTGGAGTTACAATGCCAGATTTTATTCATTAGAGGCTATTTATTTTGTGTGAGTGTAGGTACAAAAGAAAAAAAAATGAAAAGAAATCAATTGTTCTTTTATTTATTGACTTATTTATTCAGTATTTAATGTTTATTCATGTACTTCTAATTATTTCACTGGTTTCCATTCCATTAGTGTGTATTTTTACTTTCCTACAGTTTATCATTTTACTCTGTCGTGACTAGAATTAACATTATTACAGAAGCGAGGGCCATCGCCGTGGTTTCCCGCTCCCATTGTAGTGTGGTTTCATACGCGTATGAAATAAACAAAGTTGTTTTAATAAAAAAACAACAACAACCTTGCATTGTGTCCATGTTTTATTGCACACCTTGCAGCGAGGTGTTAACCTCCTCTCCCCTCACGTTCCCATATCCGTGTATCTCCCACATTCTGTCCCCTTTAGGCCTTTTTTTTTTTTTCTTTTTTGTTGGCAGCCATTTGCCCATCCATCCCTCCCTTTATCTCTGTGCTTCTATAGTGAAGCGTTGACCCTGGGTGTGTGCTGTTTGGGATGACCTCATCTTCGGCTCTGCCTCCCCCTCTGTGTGTGTGTCTCTCGTTCTCTCTCTGGCCTGTATAATGGAGCAGGATTAGGGATATAATAGCACTATGGCTGTTCACTGCCGGCGCCCATTGTTGCTTTGTGAGAGAGGTTGGTGGAGGGCGTGAGGGGGGGAATAGCACGACTGCTAGTGGTCAGACATATTCTGACACAAAATGCATCCAAAACACACACATCTTGACTAATCTTTCTACCAATGCTCACGCAGATGTGTGGCACATATATCTACAGGTGTTCAAAAGCAGGAGACAGAGTATTGTAGTAGAGCCGGCCCAAGGCAGAAGTGCAGTAAGCGGCCACTGAAGGCCCCCTGCTGGCCTGGAGGCGCCAAGGGCAATCGAGGTTCCAGAGGACAGGATGAAAAATGTTCTGGTTGTAGAGACACCATTCAAACGTCAGCTTAGTGCTTCACTAAACAGACTAGTCATAAACCACTAAGTTTTTAAGATGAGTAAGTGGCCGTTCTTCAGCGGCGTGCCCGGACATTTTAGAGGAAAAATGATAAAGTATATTAAAAAAAGGTTACCTTGTGTGGCAGTTCGAAACATGGGCTGCATTAGAAGAGTGAGATTTATTACAGGTCACACACTACACTGTAATTTATTATTATTATTTTTTAATTCAGAAGGGCACTGTTTGTCAATAGAAAAACGAGAAGATGCTGTAGCACCACCTAGTGCGGTGGTGTCCAAAGTGCGGCCTATAGGGGCAATTTGTGGACCTTGAACTGATTTTTTTTATGCCTGGTACAAATTTGTTAATGAAACTATTTACTCTTAATCAGTAAAATTATTACCGTTGCTGATGGCCCAGGTCAGATTAGCTTCAGCCTTGGAAAAAGAAAAAAACAACAACACTATTCATACAAAATAAAAGAAAATCCAAGAGTTATACTACTATTTTAAAAAGAAAAACCCTCTGAACATCCCTTTAAGGATTTAATTAATGAATGAATGTAGACGACAACACCATCAGACATGGTCAATATAAAAGATGAAATGGACAGCCACTGTGGTGGTGGTAGTGGTGGCCATCATATCAGATCCTCCCTCTGGTCCTGTAGAATCCCAGACCGGCTCTGGGAGCCAGACAGACTGTCATAACTCTATTTTCCTAAAGAAACAACCCAATAAATTGCTTAATTTTACACATCGCCCAAGGATATGCTCTCTCTCTAACCAATTAGTAGGGGAAACGCTTGTCTTGTACTGCTCTCTAGAGGCCGTGTCCTGCATCGCCCCCATCTCCGGTACCAGAGGTTAATGAGAGCTTCGTGACACTCAACCATCCTTCCACAGTCCTGCTTCTTCTCAAGCTACACCCCAGCTCTGTTTTCTCTCCTTCTAATTAATTAACCACATGCATCTGCAGCAGATACCTGCCCTTTTTTTTTTTTTTTCTGTCTTCTTTTTTGTTGGCCAGATTCATCTTTCCTCCTCAGCAGGAAATCTGGATCCGGAAGGCATTTAGTAGGTGTGAGTCACACAGCAGTCAGTCTGAAGTGATGAATTACCGTGCTGCCTGCGGAGCTGGACCCGGGCCCCATAACCTGAGAAAGCAGTGTGAGAGAGAGAGAGAGAGAGAGAGAGAGAGAGAGAGAGAGAGAGAGAATAGAAAGGGAGGGGGAGAGAGGACGCAAGGGAGGAGAGAGAGAGAGAGAGAGAGAGAGAGAGAGAGAGAGAGAGAGAGAGAGAGAGAGAGAATCCGTGCTTACTTTGTAGTTGCCGACAGACACCTGAGAGGTGAGACTCCAGACCGGGCCGGTGGAGCTGGGGCTCATTAAATGACTGGGCTGGGGGTTCAGAGGGTCGTTCCTGGCGTTGCTCTGTGTCTCCCGGACTCCTCACTTCCCGATCGCTTCATTTCAGCTCGCAGATGCCGACAGATGTGCCCGAAGACAGGCTCAGCATCGAGGAGCATGCCGCCAAGGTAAGGAGGGCATGAGGGCGCAGAGAGCC
The DNA here is from genome assembly GCA_903066825.1 of Alfaro cultratus. Taxonomy (NCBI): domain Eukaryota; kingdom Metazoa; phylum Chordata; class Actinopteri; order Cyprinodontiformes; family Poeciliidae; genus Alfaro; species Alfaro cultratus. The sequence continues at coordinate 45,057 of CAEFZX010010375.1, forward strand.
CCCCGTCACCCCCCCAATGATTAAAACACATTATTGTCTATCAGCGCTATTGTTGCGACTGTTCAGAGAGACTCTGCATAGGTGCGCTTTCTGCATAGGTGTGTGTTAAATGTGGGTGGAGAGTGGGTGTCCCTAAGTTTATATATATATATTTTTATTTATTTATTTATTTTTTTTCAATATTGTCTACTAAAATTAAAGTGCTTTCTCGGGTTATATTACTTAAACAAAATAATATATATATAATGTGTATGCGTATTTAAATTTAAACACTGTTTTCAGCTGAAAACATCTGAAGGAGTTAGCAACTTGGCAAAGCTAGTCCTGCATTAGTATTCATGTATTTCCACACAATTTCGCAAGTTATGGAAAAAGAAATGCAGTAGTAAAATCATTTTCACTCTACACTGCCTGCCTCTCCAATGTACAATGGCGTCTAGTTATTTTCAGTATGTAAGAGCAAAGTTGTCAAAGATTTTTCACCAAATGGCAGAGGGGTCAGCAACTAGCTGCCTAGTAGTAAATGAGTATATATATATTTTTTTTTTTTTTTTTTTTTTTTTTTACACAATTTCGCAATTTTAGAAAAACAAATTGCAAAACATATTTTGTTCAAAACCTTTACCTGTGCAATACATGTTTGTTACATCTTTGAAACTAATCACAAACGGGAACAATGACGGAGATAAATATCGGTTGTCATCCCTACTTGCAATATTTATTGGTTTGGCTGCAGTGTTTAGTTGAAAAACGAATCCTCTTGAAGAATGAGATGCCGTCCCACATCAGTGTGTGACCAAGCTGGTGACCAGCATTAGGGGGCGGTACTAGGCTGTACTGATTATGTATGGTCCATTCACACACTTCAGAGGCTGCTGTTTGTTGAATTAATGAATTGTTAACTTGTCTGCAAGCTTCAATCATCCGATCCTATAAATGCCGTCAAACAAGAGTCAATAGCAAAATAACATTTTTGGCATTGGCAGAGATGATTCGACACGTCTTTCATGTGTACAAAACCTTTCATGCTGCTCAAACCACGATTTCCTAACAAACATGGGATTGTGCAAATGGAATTGCTGTTGTTTTGGAACCGGTGCCACGAGGAGGACTCTTGCTCCGGTGACGAAGGAGAAAAGAGACAAACTTCACACGTTTTCAATGTGTGAAAATTGTATTCATGTCTTGAAAGTTGTCGGAGATTTATGTATTTTTTTTGTCTCTTGGTTCTTTTGGTTTCAACATGTCTCTAGATACACTATGAGAGGGAAGAAAGCTTTGGAACTTATTGAAAGTGTGTTACTGTGTGTTTTGTTGGTTCAGTGTGACAGCATGACTCTGCCCAGCACCCCCACGGTCCGCAGAGGAAGCACCCCTCTGCCGATAAAGCACCAGCTCAGACGAGAAGAAGCTGTTCACGATGACGTGGACTGGGCCTCGGGAGCTGCCGGGCCTTCCCCCCCGCCGCTCAGCTTCAGCCCGGCCCTGGACGACACTCCCACCGTCTCCGTGGAGGGCAGGCACGACGGGCCGCTGCGGATCGCCCTGCTGGGTCAGAACGGAGTCGGGAAGTCCTCCCTGGCTCTCGCCTTTGCCGGCGACATGGACCAAGCTGCATCGGTTGACTCTGATGGTACACGAAATTAACGGAGACTGTAAGTAAAACAGCAGGGTATGTCGTCTGAGAGCTGACCGATGCTGTCCTCCGTCCTTAGGGGAGGGTTACGTGCGCACAGTCAGTGTGGATGACGAAGAGAGCACCATCGTTATCTATGACAACTGGAGACAGGTGAGCCAAACAACACTTCAGGGGTTCCCTCTGCTCCCAGCTCCCTCATTAGGGAGGCCGGCAGAGACCCTTCTGCAGCTGTAACCCATATGAGCTCACCTACTTTTCAAACTTTTCACAGAACTGTATGTTTTCTTCTTCTTTTCTTGTTTTTTTTTTTTTTTTTTACCTCTTTCCTGGTATGGTAAGGGAGAAGTTTTCACTTCCCTTCCTTTATTTGAGGTTACCAAATAATTAGCATCTAGTTTCTACTCCAGATATTTTATTTCTCATTTTGAAATAAGATGAGCCAACAAGTAGCTTTTGAGCAAGATATAAGAGCTTGTTTTAAATCAATAATTCCTGAAAACTACTAGTTCCATAGGTGGATTATTTCACTTATAACAAGACATTTTTCCCAAAGTATAAGTGAAATAATCTGCCAATGGATCTAGTACTTTTCAATCCTTATTAAGGAATTATTGACTTATTTTGCTGAAAGGTTACTTGCAAGTTAGTGTTATCTTATTTCAAGTGTACTGAGATATTTGCGCTAGAAACAAGACCAAAATTACCTCAGTGAAGATTTTGTATTTCTGCAGTGTAGTGAAGGATGAAAATAGACTCCAAATAAACGAAAAGTAAATTTTTAATTTGAACTCACCCCAGGATGCACGCTGCTTCAGACAGGCTACCAGTACAAATATTTAAATCATCTAAAAGAACAAAAAGCGAAGAAAAAAGGTGCTACATGGAGTGTTACTGCTGTATGTATAAGCAAGTGAAGAAAAATCTGCTCCCATTCTGTACCTAGAGATCATTGGGTTTTTTGTGTTTTTTTTTTTACTGTTTTGTTCTCGTCAGCAATGTGGCAAAAATAATTGCCCAGGCTGGAGAGGCGTCGTGACAAAAATAAAAAAAGAAAAAGAAAAGGAGAGGACAGTAAATCTGCAGCATGTGCATCTGTTCCAGCGAGGAGCGCTCGCTCTCGACTTGTTTGCATATCTCTTCCTCTTTTCCTTCGAGTGCGTTTCAGAGGCGTCTGTGTGAATGTTGGCTTGAGCCGCCCACAGCCTGGGAGTGCCAGCTGACTGCGCTGGCGTTTCTGATTTAGACGGATGTGTGAAAAATACCGAAGGCTCACGATTTTGTTGCTGCACTCCGTCTTTTTTGGGGGGGTGGCAGGTCTTAAATTTGGAGTGGAGACGTTGTCCGTGCTTGTCATCATCAGTCGGTGCTTAGCAGTGGCGGTTCAAGCCTGTATGGGGCCCCGAACAGGATTTAACATGGGGCCCCATCTGACTACCAGAAATCAACACATCCAAATAATATCTGCTTTATGTTATTCACAGCCAATCAGTTGTGCATTATAGGTTAAACATAACAATTGATATAATAGTCTTTAGTCTACAGTGCATGGCTGAGTGATAGCAGTTAATGCTAAATTTGGCATGTACTTCAGATCTTCTGATTTTCCCAAACTAAAATTGTTTTTAATTTTGTGTTTTTTATTTTTTTTGGAAACTGGACTGAACTTGTGCATCTCTAGTTGATGATCAAAATTATTTAAACAGGTAAAAGCTCAACTTCAGCAACAACTATCTATCAAGCACACAATTGAAATCATGACCTCTGTAGTCTTTGTGAAAAAGAGCAGGTGGATGTTCTGGGTTGGGCAGCGTTGTTAGGATTCAAATTACAGACTATTAAAACCTGGAATAAATTATTCCACACTGATTACAGATTTGACATTTTGTAGTTTGTGAAGCGTTTACACAATTTAGTACTTAAGTTAAAATATTGCAAAAACTCTCCCTTGGGGAAAAAAGCAAACTTTGTCAAGCGTTTTCTTTAAAGACTTCATTGCCCGTAATCTATTTCTTGTGAAAAAAATAAAATAAAAATGGTGCATTTATAAACCTTACCTATATAACAGCTTTATTAGTAATCTGGACCTCCATGTTGTTGTTGTTTTGTAACCTCAAGCAGCTGCTTAGTTTGCTTGTGCCTTGTGTTTGCTCCAGTCCTTATCTACCGAGATTATTTTTATAAAGAAAATAGGAAGTATTAGCAATGGCAGCATTGACTAAAGTAGTTTTCTCAATTAATTTCAGTGTCATTCAGAAGTTTACATACACTCATCAATAACGCGAATGTTTTATTTTCAACCTCTAATAATATACAAAGAGCAGTTTGGCAAAGAGGTACTTTTAGGCTAGATTGCTAGGTAGGTTGCATTTAAATCAGTTTTCTGAACTATTAGGCAACAATAAAAATAAGTATGTTGGGAGAAATCGATTAGAAAAGCAAACAACACTGTTTAACTGTCAAGCATGGTGGTGGTGACATCATGCTGAGGGTCTGTTTCACTGACAGTGTTAACAGTGCGTTGCTCAAAGTTGACAGAATGACGAAGGAGGAGAACAGCCTCCAAATGTTTTAACTTCACCTCAAATCATCAGCTCATCCAAGAAGACGACTGATTACAGAAGCACGACGGATAACCAGAGCAAGCATTTTTCTAAAACCTTTTGAACGCTTTGCGTGTTCACTAAGGTTTGAAATAAAATGTCCTGATTTTCCTTTGACGTCCTCGTTCCACAAAGCAGCATCTCCTGGGGATTCCTTGTAACAGCTGTGTTTTTATTCCACATCTTGTTGAAGTGCAAAGTGTTTCGGCGTGTAAATGAGTGAGTCTCCACCTTTTTTTATTTTATTTTTTTTACCTTCCCACAGGACCTGTCGGCTCTCCAGTGTGAAGTGTGTGTCCTGGTGTTCTCCGTGACCGACAGGCGCAGTTTCCACCGCACGGCCCAGCTCCGTCTCCTCCTGAGAGAGACGCAGCCTCAGACTCCCATAATCCTCGTCGGTAACAAGAGCGACCTGGTTCGCTCGCGCGAGGTCACAGCTCAAGGTGCGTTTCCGCTCTCCGCCCGCCTCTCCCGTGGTTTCGCTTGCGCCTCTTTCTCTCGCCCCAGGTGGCGGGATTCCCCGCTATTGTAACGGCAGTAAACAGCGACGTGAATGCAAACTGCGTGTCTCACGGCGGTGTGGGAGTGCAGAGGGTGCCACAATTACAGTCAGAGCTGAAGAGCGTTGGTAGTGAGTGTGCGCTGCCTCTTCACATTCATAACACTTTCACAGGCTGTGGGACAGAGTGTTATTAGCTCCATTACACGAAGGTTAAACATCACATCAATTTTGATGTGGCACTAAAGTCAACAACGTCCTAATGGCCTTAGTGCTGTGCATGTTTTGTTTTTTTTACAATAGGGAAATACACTTACATAAATCAAGGATTCCCAAACTTTTCCCCCCAAACAGCGCAAACCCATAGACTATTCTACAAAATATGTTTTTTTCCTCACTTTTATTCACTATTCAATAATTATTCCATCTGTTTAGCAAAAGGACGGTTCCTTTGAGTCTTTTTCCTGCCCATTTTGCGCTTGCTATGCTAGCTTGAGGAGCAAAGACTTTAAAAATCATGAACGTGGCAAATAACATTGCAGTTAATTATTTTTGCTTAATTGTTATAATGTTGATTGAAAAATTACGGCCGCGCTAAAAGTAAAAAAAAATAAATAAGTCAGTTATAAAGTTATTAAATTATAAGAGTAGTCATACGAGTTTAAACTCGTTATAATACCAGAGGAAGTTGTAGTATTATGAGCATAAAGTCGTATTATTGTGCCTTTATTCTCCTAATATTACAACTCTATTCTCACAATTGCATTTTTTCATGGTATTGATCTAATACTGTGTTTATAATTAGAAAAGTTCAGCTCAGTCCATTTTTTCATTTCATCTTTATTTTTTTCTTTTTCCTCCAGCCTTCTGAGGCACAGCCCCCACTTTAAAAACCACTGAGATTAACGATATGTTCTTTAACAATTGTCTTAAATTATTCAAATCTAAACTCAGGTGTGCCTTAAAGAAATAATAAATAAACAAAATAAGGATTATATGTGTGGAAAAACCAATAATAGCCATCCTACTTTATAGGATTTGAGAGAGAAAGTAGCGGCTTGGGGTTCACCAAGTAAGTGTGCCCTGTAAATTGTTTAATTAAACAAGTGTGGTGAGCCTATCAGCCTGGAATAGTTATAAGAGCATTTGCTAACAATTACAAGTTAGCAAACAGCGAGAAAGATTATTCACAAGTTGAAAATATTCAGGGCAGCACCAGACTCTTTTCCTCGTCGTCGTAATGGGATATTTTTGTGTGGGATTTTGAGCAGGGAGATTAATTTAACAGAATTTGGAATAAATCTGTAACACAAACAAAATGTGGGAAAAGTGACGCGCCGCAAATGCTTTCTGGATGAGCTGTATGTGAAAAAAAGAAAACCATGTAGGTGTTGCAATGGCTCAGTCAAAGTTCAGATCTCAACTTGACTGTCGTTTGTGCAAGTTATTGCAGCTAATGTGGCTCTGTGAGTCACATGTCCTGATAACCAAAACTGAAATATGGGGCACTTTCTTTAGACATTATACCACAGGTGCCAGATTTACACACGAACAGGCAAAGAATGTCGCATTTTAAATCAACCACAGTGCACCCTGCCGTGGGAAATGACTGCACTGTTCATTATGTAAAGCTTCTTAATGTAACGAGTGTCTGGGGTCTTTTGAGGCAGGTTATATTGATTACTGTTCGTGCCGCTAACGGTGCCAAAGTATCTACTAATAGCAGAAAAATCAGTGCAGCAGCATTGTTTCTATTTGTAGAGAAAATGTCCTTCTTCTAGTACGATACAAAACGAGTCCAAAATACACTGAAGACGCAAACCTTGGAGTACTGACCCTCTGTCCACCCACAGCTGCACACATTCATATGTCTGTTGTGAAGTTTCTTCATGATTGCTTTTTTTTAGTTTAGCTTTTAGACAAAAAAAAATAAAAAAATAAAACGCTTAATGCCTAACTGATTTCAACAAAACAATGACAAATAATTACAAATATTTAACACAAAATAATGGATTGCATTATAATTCACTAGCTTTAAGTCAGTACATCTAGTAGGCACTGTGTCTGTGTCAATATGGCCCAGACCTAAATCTAATTGAGATAATACTTGAAAATTATGTTCACAGATGCTCTCCATTCAAACTGGCTGAGCTAAAGCTATTTTGCTGAAGAGAACAGAAATAAATTTCAGTCAGAGTGCAAACCTAGTAAAGATGCTAATAACTTGCAGAGCAGTGAAAGCCGGATCTGTGAAGCAATAGCTTCATCTTTATATTTGCGTCATTGTCATTCCGCTACTTAGTGTTGGTCCACCACATAAAATCTTAATAAAACACCATGAAGCTTGTGGTTCTAAAGCAAAAATATGTATGAAAAAGATCAAGGCTTATTAATACTTTTGCAAAACACTAAAAATGTTCTTTAAAAAATACTTTTCATCCAGAATTTAGCTCTAAGACTCATCATCAGAGCCGCACCAAGGGATATGCAAGTTAAGCAGCTGCTGAGGGCCACCAGGGGGCTCCCAAGAGCATCATTTGATTTCTTTTTGTGGTGATTTGAAACACATTTCAAACACCTTGTGCACATTTTGCACACCTATTTCAAATTTTTAAAACAGAAGAAATTCAATTTGCTAACTTTGTTTGCTGCATATTCAGTGTTTGTCTGCAGATGTTACTTTCAAATTAATGTGCCATTACTTGAATACCAATCTGCATTTCAAAATGCAAATTAATCAGAGCATCTTTGCTTGTTTGATATTCCCAAATCAACAGCCACAATAACACCTCTACGATGTAAGCTAATTACAAATGAGGCTAATCGTAGTAGGTATTTTACATGAGTAGTGCAGCCTAGAAATTATGAAGTATCTGGGCTTTGACGTGTTGGTATTGGTGGCCCCAAATTACAATCTGCTTAGGGCCCCAAAAAAGCTTGGGCCAGCCCTGGTTATTACATTAAAACCTCTTAAGTAGATGACGCTAAAGATTCTTTGCTCTGACGACACGCGACGTGATTTTTATTGACTTCCTCCCTGTCGTCTCCGCCAGAGGCCATGTCCAGCGCTGCCCTCTACAACTGCCTGTATCTGGAGATCTCCGCCTCCCTGGACCACCGCACGCCGGAGCTCCTGGAGTCCGCCGTGCGACTAGCCAGAGGTCAGCCGCCGTGGCCCCCGGGATCCAGCGCGGAGGACATGTGCGGAGGAGGTCAGCGAGAGAGCATCACCTCGCGTGCCAAACGCTTCCTCACCAGCCTGGTGCCGCGGTACCCGCGCGAGAGGGAAGTGGGCAAGTTCCTGAGACAGAAGTCCCGCTCGTGCCACGACCTGGGGGCGCTGTGATCGCACGCGGCGAGGAGTCTTAATAGCTTAGCAGAAACAACTCGAAGTGATGTAGTAAAGCAGCAGAACGGAGGAGGGAGGGAGTGACGTGGCACTTAGTGGACAAAGATGTAGGATGTGAATGACAGAAGGGGGCTGATGGGTGTGTGTGAATTCACCGGGGAAAACGACAGGAAGGTATGCAGTATGGGGTGAAGGATCATCCGGCGCACAGGAGAAGATGGGAAGAAAAGCTAGCTGTCATGTCAAATGGCGAATTTTTGTACACAAGTTTAAAGAAAAACAAGAAAAAAATACTGGTGTAAATAAGCTGTAGATGTGATACCTAGCTGCCACAGCTTTAAAAGCGAAATAAATAGCTTTTTTTGAGTCTTCAGACGGCTGTTTCACATTGGCCTCGAGTTTTTCTTTTGCTTTGTTATCACCTTGAGCGGATGGGAAGTAATCAAAGTAGAGGAAAGAAACACAGCATAAAGGCATCTGCAGATATCCATAACCTTTTACCGGGTAAGACCTCATGTTGCGCTCATTTCTTTTAAGCTGTAATTGCATCCATGATGACGGCGGAGGAGCCACGAAGGGCAGCGAGGACAGACAGGAAATAAAGAGATCCACAGAGTAACAGCAAGGCAGGAGATGCAAAAGAACAGCAGATTATTGTATATAGACCGACTGTTGCCATGTTACTGTTGTCTAGGAAACCTGGAGTCACAGAGACTTGGACATTATGTCCACTCTAGCTCTTTGGATTTGTCTCAGCTCCTCAGTTAGGGAACAAGGAGGTTGGTTATTGGTGATTGCGTTGTATTTTCAGAGTTTAAATACTTTAAATAATTTTTGAAAAATGAAGATCCATCTTCTTCATTCTTCATGGACTCAGCTGTACACTCTGCCCACAGTACTTCTGTCCTCCCACGGCCACCCACACATCCAAAGATCCTGGATCATTATACTTTTTTTATCAAGAAGAAAAGCTGAGATATCATAGAAGAAGAAGAAAGGAACAGAAAATGGTGGCACAGTAGTCATGAGTCATTCTCTTGGCTACAAACTACTGGAATGAAATGAAAGGTTAAGATTTTGCACAGAAAGGATGAGCCTCAGGCGCCCTCTGGCGGTTCACCTGGAGTCCTGCAGCACAGGAGATAGAGATCTGCCGAAGGGTTTTTCTGGGGGGTTTTCCAGCAGCAGTAGTGATTCTCAGAGCAAACCAGGTGTCATGCAGATGGTGTTATGGGAGTTTTAACACGAGCAGTGAGGAGGAAAAATATTTGTCAACCGTGTTTTTGTTTTTTTTAAGCAATTTATAGAGAGCACAACAACAAATTACACAGCAGATATGAGAAACTGGGAGGTCAACTATCAAAAATAGGCATTTGTCTGAGTGAAGAGTGCAGAAAATTTGTCTTAAGATTTATTTTTCTGACTATGTAATTACAATGCAGAATAGTGCTGTTGAAATGTAAGTGTGCTTTACGTGACAGCCCGACATGAGTTAGTGCGGGAAAAATACCTCAAACATAAAAAGTGTTGCATGCATTTATATTCATATTCCTTTTCCTCTGAACTCTTCTAATAAAAACCACCTGATTAGTAAATAAATAGTAATTTAATCTTACAGCATTTGGGCAGATTAAACTCTAAAATGATATCCCAAGCTTTGGACATCTTCTAGGTGTAGCTTATATTTCCACAACTGGAAATTGTATAAATACAAAGATCGGGGACAGTAGCCCATGGCTGCAAGTTTTGGGGGTGGCCAAGGATTTAGAGTGTTTTTGTAATGAATGCATCTTTTACAGTGTACATTATATAAAGCTCAAAACCCTGTTCTGAACCTACAATCCATCTTTTTGGAATCGACACTGAGCTGTCTTACACAGGACATCTTAAACCTGCTGATGTGTAGGCCTACCTAATAATGTACTGTAATTTGCATGAGAAAAAATATATTTTTTGCTTTTTGGATAGGGCACCAAAACTAGTTTTAGCCCAGGGGCTCTTCTGGGTCTAAATCCAGCCCTGGAGGGAACCATATATAGGGCAACTGGAAGAAAACTTGTCATAGGCTGTAAAAGACCCAATGTTTGGGCAGAGCTTCCACTTCCAGCAGCATAACAACCCTACAGTTTCATTACTATGGTTAGCTTAGAGCAAAATATATTCATTCTTGAATGATGGCAAGACACAAAAATAAAAACTGATGTTTTTATATGCACACCATCCACTACATTCACGCTGCAGCCTGAAGTGACTGAAATCTGTTTTGTTTTTGTTTTTTTGCCCTTATGTGATCAGCATCTGATTTTTTTTCACGACAGTCTGAACAACACAGCTCAGATTTTTCCCATTGTGACCAGGCTACTTTAAGATACATGAAAACCCAGTGGAATTTATAAAATACGGTCAGTGAGCATCAGACAGAAATTACAGATGTCAGAAAAACTAATTGAAAACCCAAGGTTTTCCCCAGAAAACTTGCCAAGCCCAGTGGTTGGGTCCTAGGGCAGTCATTCATCCAGCGACCCGTCGTGTTTTTGAGTTAAAAAATGTTTAAAGTTGACAGGAAATTTTTAAATATCATTTGATAGTAATGTGTTATTGAAAGATTGGACGATTAACACCTGAATACCAACTATAAAGACTTAAGAGATGCAAACATTTTAAAAAGTCTTAAATAAGCAAACATAGCCTGGTGGCCCGCCAGGCTTATAATACACTGGAGGAAACCCTGAAAACCTTATAATGCTGCATTTTACTTTCTGCTGATGAAGTTGATGGATTAAACAGACAAAATATATGGGCATTTTATTCATTCTTGTTTTAATGGAATGATTCAGGAAGATCTACAGTTAAAGGACAAAGGCATGATATGGGTTTAGGGCACAAGTCGGTCTAAGCTACTTAGAGGCTACAAGCCTGTAGTTTTTGGTCAGCAAGCTTCAGAGACACCCATGTGTTGAGCATGGAGGCCCTGAGCTTGCACCACACCAGGTGATTGCTCAAGCCGATGATCTGCGCCGCAAATTGAGCCGCGGCATCAGGAGAGAGGATCGTGGAGCAGCCCAGGCCTGTGGAGGACACGGAAGACGAGAAAGCTTAGCGGCTGTGACGGAACAACCCGTCTCCAATTAATGGTACAGCAAACAGGACGCAGAGCGCTCTGCTCACCACTCGGCAAACGGAGGGATGACCAAACATCTTGCGCTCCCCAGTCTGGAGTGAGAGGGGGGCAGTTGATGACAGGATAAGCGGTGTTTCCAGACATCACTGGCCCCAGGCCGTTACTCCTGCCAGCTACAGCCACGAATATGGTAGGAACCCCGTCACCTAGGGGTGAAAAATAATAATAAAAATAAATAAATACATTAGGGATGGGGCAAAAACACCACTCAGTTAGCCCTCTCATCTTAAGAAATGCATACCTTCATATTCTGCTTTAATACGGAGGGTCTCATCTGGGCCTTTGTGAGCAGAGGTGACCCTCAAGATGCAGGGAAGTCCATAAGAGGTGCAGGCCTTCTTGATTTTTTCACAGTGAGCCATATCAGAGGTGGAGCCCATCAGAACAACCACCCGGCCGCTGGCTTGGGGCTCCAGGAGGAGCTACCGATAACACAGGGATCAATACCCACATTGAGCACACTGCAGGTACAGTACTGTAAAAACTGTTCAAGGGTGGATACAAGATCAGCAATCTGTATGCTCATCCTTCTGGTCGTATGTTTTTTCATATTTCCCCAATAACCCCTTGAATTTCAGAATGACAGACATTTTTTGGAAATGGCCACCATTTGACTCTTAAAGCAATTATTGCCATAAACTGTTTCCTATTTTTATGACTTGGATGTCAGTGGCTAGCTGTGCCCAGCACTGACAATAACCATTGTCAGTTTTAGTGAAAATATACATGCTCCACTATAACCAGTTTGAAAAATGTCCACCAGAAAAATATATATATATATCATTTGTATTGCTCAAAATACGCAGGCTATTATTTGACACTAAACACATTCACCTAGTTGGAAATTTTAGTGCAAAAATCATTTTCCATGATGAAAATCAAAACATCATCAGTAAATATGATTTGTGGGTCCAATTATGTACGATTTGCCACCACAATTACTCATCTGCTCAGGGATCATCTTGGAAAATTGGCACCATCTTGAATTTTTTCAGTGGCTGGCATGTGAAAATGTTTGCTGAAATATTCAACTATCTGCTGCACTAAACCAAAGCATTTCCTCAGGTTCTGATATCAAGTAAATCCTACCTGGACCCTTTCAGAAACCCACTCAAAGTTCCTCTTCACCATCTGCATTGCTTCTGGAGTAACTTCTTTCAGGTCTCGATACACCTAGGGTGGAAAAAAACAAAACATTTTAGCCTTTACAGTTCACTGAAAGTGCATCATCATACAATAAAAATGATTATAATTTCTGACCTGCTTATCTTTCTGCTGGCTCCGATCGCCAGCCGGCCAGAGCCTCCACGAATCGTTGTCGATGACGTCAGCGAGAACAATCTCCCGTGTTTTAACATTCACACCGAACTCAATCTACAAAGATTTAAACAGGAAAATAAAATAAGGTCTGTTGTTGGGCAGAGTAAATAACCAGCAGGGACGGCTACCTGCCTTCATGTCCACCAGCGTGCAGTTCTGAGTAGCCCAGGCCTTCTCTAGAATCTCAAAGATGGCCACTGTGCTGCGGTTCATGATGTCCACCTCACACTGACCAATGGTGAGCCCAGCCAGGCTGAACTTGGCCGCCAGCACCTGCTCCTCGGACCACTGAGGATCGTTGTTGGCGTCGTCCTAGAGAGAACAGTCATTCACTTCGCACCCATTTATAGATGGACGATTTCAATCATCACTAGCGTTTGCGCTTACTTTGAAGAACATCTCCATCTTCAGTGGGGTGAAGCGGTAACCCTCTGTGACTCCCGGGTTTCTCTTCAGAAAGGACCCAGTCGCCACTCTGCGACACACCCACTCAATGGGAATCATCTCACAGTGGGCAGCGGTGAACGCCGTCTCCGAATGTTGCTGCACAAAGGCAGTCTTAATGCCTGCAAAACAAGACAGATGTTAAGACTCAAGCTTAATTCCAGCCTTGGACTTTAGAAATGTTTTCCAGGTTTTTGAAAGAGTTCCAGACATTTTTTAATGTCCAAATTCAACACTTTTTCAAACTCAGAAACAGCAGTCCATTCTTGACCATGTTTTTCAAATTTAGCACAAGTGTGACAGTACTAAACAGAAATTAATATTCCTGTTTGTATTGCCTTAAACACATAAAACTTGGATACATCAGTAGCTGTACGGGCGAACCAATGTATAAAAGGATGGAAGGGCATGTCAAATGTACGATTTGGGCCATCCCAAATCTGTTATTTAGATGGATGGAAGGATGGGCAAAAACAAAGGGATGATCTAATTGCCCTAACCAAGCCACCATCCCTTATAAAATACACCAATAAACTTGCAGCCTTTCCAGAGTAGTTAACAAAAGATGATAAAATAAAGTGGCTCAATCATCATTACAAGAACTGAATGGCTGATTGTGTAAACAGAAAGAACTTCAAAAACCCATCAGCGGTGTAAAGACAGGCTTTTTTATTGTTTGTTTTTATGTATTTATTCATGGTTATTGTCCTTTTGGGTGGGTTTTTATTGTTTTATTGCAGTTTTGCCCCTGCTTCCAAGATAAATTTCTCCTATGGGAGACTAATAAAATGATCTTATCTTATCCATCCCTCAATGCAATTCTGCTTAATTAGCACGTGACTGGCCCAGTTCTGGTGAATTATGAGAAGAAAGTCACAAGACGGACCCGACTGCCGCTTGATTTACACACACCAGACTGAAGAGGCACATGGCAGCAAATTAGCCAGTTACTTCATAATTCATTTTATTTATTTATTTTAGGTATATAAAATGTCTTCCAGTTCTATTGCTAAATGTTCATTATAATTTTATTAATTTTTGAGAATCTGCCTTTGCATTCTTATGCCATCACCATTATATTACTTGAAAATGGTCTTTAAACTACAATATTATTGCGTATTGCAATAAATTATGTGACAGTGTATCGTCAAGGTAAATTTGTTATCGTGACAGGTCCTAAATAAGTTAGTTTTTCTGAATACTGTCAGAGAGTAGGTGGGAGGAATAATGGACATAACCCTAAAATGTCTTGAGGTATTTGTGTGAAACTTGCTTGAGGGCAAATGTGACACATCTGCATCAGCTCACGCTGCAACCTGCAGCACCCAACACCTTTGGGTTCACAAACGTCACCAAGTCCTCACCAGATTCCTGGAGAAGTTTGAACACGCAGCAAGTCGTCTTATTGGCGATCGCAGCCTTGCCCTCCATCTGATCCTTCCTCGCTGCATTCCCAGCGGTGATCTGGTCTTTGGACTGCACCAGAACCAGTCCCGGCTGGTCCACCAGCTCGAAAATCTGCTTTGTCTTCCCCTCACTCAGCTTCTGGCCGATGTTCAACTCTGAAGTCACGCACAACAGCACACAGCGAAAAGAGAAATCAAGCAGGTTGCGTTTAATTACTAAAGCGTGAGTTGATTTGTCGTGCAGTACCTGTGCTGGAAGCCATCGTGTTGGTCGGTCCCAAACTGTCCTAGAGTACAAGCCAAAGAAAGTTGTCAGGAGCAGCAGCAGGGAGGCGTGGAGGCATGCAGCAGGAGAGGAGAGGAAACCGAGCCCCGTCTTACGTTCACTGACAGCCAATCACAGCCTTCCACAGACTCCCTCTGCCAATCACAGCAGCCTTTTGCAATCACATGGGTTCAGGATGCTCCAACACAGAATTTTAAGGAGAAAAACTTTGGCGTGCCACCATTTTTATGTTCGATAAGGGAATCGATCTGTCTTAAACCAGATCAGTTCGAGACAGCAGGTCTAGTGACCAAGCAGGAGATCAAATTCCGGTTTATTCATTCATGATAAGCGTTAGGACGTCTTGGTTCTTCGGTGAAAACCGTCTTAACCTTATTTTTTCCTTACCCTTGATTGAATTAGTGTGTTTCGGGCTCGTGAAGGCGAGTTAAAAACGGTGTCAGCTGACCTGTTTTTGTTCGCCACGTTCTGTCACACAAAGCACGTGTTCACTCAACAGTGTACGTGCACGCGCACGCTGAGACCGTCCGTTCGGGTTAACGGGGTGACGGTTGGACTCACAGCGCCGGGGCCATCATGGAGTTTGAGGAGTCCGGTATCGGGGAGGAGTGCGGGGTTTTCGGTTGCGTGGCTGCCGGAGAGTGGCCCACGCAGCTAGAGGTGGCTCAGGTTCTCACTCTGGGACTGGTGGCGTTGCAGCACAGGTAAGAGTGAAGGTTTCCCTCGAGTAACGACGGATAAATTGTTATTTTTTGGCTAACGGTTCTCTCTTGACTGGTGTCAAGTTCAGGAGAAAATAATAATATTAATAATAACAATAATGCAGGCACGGTTACTTGAACTCTTTTGTCATGAGCTTAAATAAACTCAAACCTGTTAACGTTTTATACATTTAAAATTTACTTTTACTTGCGTTAGAGTTTCTGAGTGACCTTCTGAGTCCACTCAATATTTCTAAGTAGAAACTATGCGAAATTTATGCTGTAAAACATTTAAAGTTATTTCTTTGACAGCCATTAAAGCCTCTTTATATTTAGGTTTTCGCACACAGTACAACATGTCAAATTCAATTTAGCCGGGAATCGCTATTTAAGCAATGCAGAGTCTGCCCTCCCAAATACAAACTTCCAGGTGAACTTGCCTCTGGTGACATCACATAAGGCAACTGATCAGTATTGAGCACATCTCTTACTTTTTTCTCATGTTCTTTTTTTTTTTTTTTTTTTTTTTACTTTAATCTTCACATTTATCAATTTGAAATGTATTCTACAAAGGAGTTTCCTAATTTCATGTAACCAGGTCAACATGTGCGCACAAAGAAAGAAAACTGCAGGATTGGCAGGGTTTGTCAATGTTTGATAAATTAATTGATGAGATTAAAAATGTTTTTTAATGCCATTAGTTCATTTCTAACAAGTTTCTAAGAACATCTTGGCCACTTAGTTTGATTTAATCTCAAAAAGAAGAGGAAATAAAAATTAGCTCATGATGAACACATAAAATGTTAAAGAAACTGTAATGACTTTTTTAAATTTATTATACCTAAGTGACATATGACCCTTTTCTGTGACAGAAACAGAAAGCCAAGGTGTGCTATGTATTGGATTAAAAAACTCTGCTTCATAGTAAGTTTGACTTGATGCCGTTGCGGTCCTAGGATGAATTGTGCCCTGGGCAGGCTCCTTTTGCAGCCCCCCCTGTCTCCTCACACACACACTCATCTGATGAGGCCCTTTCTATAAGAAACAAGACCCAACTCGGTAAATAGTGTGTAGTAATCCAGATATTGTGAGTATTAATATGTACAATTTTAAGCTAGAGATAGTTAAATGGATTTCCATTAACTGGACACGCAAATAAGCCATAGTAAAACCCCTTGAGATGTGCAGTGATAACATCACTTTTCTTTTCCTTTTGCTACACCCTCAACCGTCAACACTTCTTTAATTTTACTAAGCTGATATTCATAACGTAACCTTGAATGAGAATCACTGTTGGCTGAAACATCATTTTCACTTAATTAAAAGTTTTAAATTAATGTTAGATTTGTATGTGATTTAAATCAATAAAATGACTAATGCGCTTCAAAATTACATTTCATAGTGCAGGTAATGCCAGTAATGGCAAAAATAGGAATTGACACACTTTCTATTTGAATTATCAGCCTGTAACACTTGAGAAGTTGTTTTTTTTGTTTTTGTTTTTTTTACTGTAGGTGACACTGGTTTCTAGCGATTACCTGTGTTTTCGGGGGTGGATTAGAGTGGGCCATGGAGCACACGGATTTGATCTTTATGATGGGAACATGCTCCTGCTCCTCTTTGCACTGTGCCTCCACCTGAGCACGGCCTGCATTCAGTAGTTTCGCTGGTTTCTGGTTTGTGGAGTCTGAAAGTAAAAACATCGGCATGCTGTGATGTCATTACTGTCCTTCAAACATAGTTTGCGTCACAGTCGACCTAATCTGACATTGTGCGTGTCTTTTATTTGTTTTTTGTTTTTCTTTGTTGCTACAATTATATCCTCATCTCGTTATCAGCCTCAAATCACAGGACAGAGCCCTCGCTCATTTCGAGACATCATGGGACATGCTTAGTGATGAGAGAAAGGAGGGATTTTTAAAAACCTTGATCCACAGCTTTTCTCTTCGTTCCTCTGTTTGCTGGAAAGTTGAAGTCTTTTCCCGCCAGAGTCTCGGAGGGGCCTGCAAACACCATACAGCAAAAAACAGTGAGGAAGTAAATTCAACAGCTTAATCTTTTTTAACCTATTTTTTTCATGCTTTTCAGGATATTGATACTGTGAATGTTTAAATAAGTTGGTGCACAATTTTAAGTCTTGAATACTGGGGATATGTTTGGACTACTACCTCATGCTAACAGTAGCTTTATATTCAAAATTAGCATTTAGCTAACCTTACGATAATGAAGGTAGTAAGTTGTTAATATTAGCAAATGGTGATGATAGAACTGTTTAAGTTAATATTAGCATTTTTGCACATTTTAGCTTTTACACTATTGTTACTCAATTGAATATGTTACTGTAAGTTAATATGCTAGGAAAAGTCCTAATAACATTAACATTTTAGCTCATTTTGATATAAAAGCTAAACTATATGTTGTGAATGGAGTAAGTTAGTCAGCATGCTAATGACACCCCAAATTGATTGAATTTCAGCTAACCTTAGCATTGTAGCTAACTTTAACATGAGCACTGCTGTTTGCATTGCACATGGATAACATTACTGGTCTTTAGGGAATACTTTACTTAACCTAAGTGTTTCAGCTAATTCTGGACATTTTCGTGACATTTAACAAAGACAAACTGTTTGTTGTTTTAAACTTTTTAAGGCTTGAGTGATTAAACCCACTGAACCTAATTCTTCTTTACATTCTCAGATTTGGTTCACTTTGACAGGTCCTGTTTAAATTTCTTCAGAAATTGTTTGGACTTTTACTTTGTAGATAAAAGTCCAAACCCTACCGATCCTATTTTAAGGGTCGGTGTGTAGAACGCATTACTTTATTAAAGCAATGCATTACTGACATTTTATTCTAAAACAGATAAAGATATTGACGGTAAAGCGCGGCCTCGTGTTTATGGTTGGTTTAAGTCCCTTTTTTTGTTTAGCTAAAGAACTAAAGGTCTGTTAATAGTATTTAGACAAATTATGACCAGCTCACTCTTTGGGGTATGTTGTTGGTCCGACTGATGCTCCCTGATTTCTCGCAGCCTCAGATCATCAGTGTCTGTGACTAGGCCAGAATCACTACAACAAGTTTTCTCCTCCACTGCTGCTCCTCTTCTTGACTTTGCTAAACAAACGTCAACCCGACGGTTTTCCTCACAAATCTGCAAGATTGGGAGCGGGCCCGAATGCGAGGCATCAGCAGCCCCCCTGCCGCGTAGCGAGCCGTTTGGGCTGTGCGTCATGATGGCGTCCACTTCATCATAAAACCTCATGAGGCGCTTCCGCTCGGCTTCGTCCGTCTTGCTCCTCTGAAGGGACCGGTAGAGGTACTTGAGGTTTTTGTACTTGGTGTGGCACTGCTTCCAGTCACGCTCAATGCCTTGCTGCATGAGCCGGTTGGAGATCTGGACGAAGATGTCCCTCTTTCTGGTTGAGCTCTCCAGCTGCTTGCACACACGTTCGTCAGACCACACCTGGATGAGAGCTTGCACCTCCTGGTCGCTCCAGTTCCGACCAGTGTCCGACACCGTGACCACGTGGAACTGGTCTGAGCTCGGGGAGTCTGCTTGTGTCAAATGGGCCTCTGTGTTGCAGAAGAATAGAGGTAGTAAAAATCTCTCCAGAGTTCTTGCACATTTCGCTATGTTAAAATTTCATAATTTGTGAGGATCCTTGGTCGTTTTTACCCAACTTCATTGTATAAATCAAAAAATGTATGGCAAATACAAAGGGATGCTGTGAATATGGAACTGGATAGTGAACAAGGCTGGATGTAGCATTGCAGCTAACAATGATTTTAGTAATTGATTAATTAAATATATATTTTTTAAATTGCCACTTAAGCTTATTTTATACAATATTTAAAAAAAATGAAAATAAGCACCCAAATTCTTTTTCTTTTTAAATAATAGAATAGATATTTTATCCCCTAAATGCAATCACAGGATTCCTTTAGTGAACGTTTGGTCATTTGTAGAAAAGGATGCATCTGAACCAAAGAAATACTTCAACATCAACACAACAGGGCTGATCTGGTGCTTAAAGGAGATTTTTTTTTTTAACTCAATCTGAAGATATATATGTTAAATGTGTTTTACCTCCTTCCTCTTTAAAACATATTTACAAATGAAGGCATTTCCTCTTAAATACAAATTTTATATATTTTACAGTTTTAGCTTAACATCAGCTTTGACTCCGTTCTTAGCAGAGTATGAATACTCCAGTTAATGATAATCAATTTACTAAATTAGATGACAATTACTTCAAGAATCGAGTCATCACAATTAATCTAATTTACTGTTTCAGTCTTAGATGGATGATGGAATGTTGTTGGTGGATAAATTGACACTGGATGGATGAATCCATCGCCTGGATTAATTAATAGACGATGGAAATGGATGAACATTGATTGATAAATGTTCAATGGTCAAACAGATGATTGATAGATCATCTGTTTGATGATCCATCCATTGTTCTACATTACGGAGAACAATGGATGGATGAATACACAAATGAGCAAACGGTTGGATTTAACACTCAAGTGGATGTTGGATTTTGAACAAATATGGATGCTGTCGGGTGAATGGATGGATAAAACTTTTAGGTAATGTGAAGATGAATGAAGGTCATAAATATAAACATTTTCCATATGTTACACAGAAGAATTAGATTGAAACATTATATCATACCTGTGCCTCTCCATTGTGCTTCTATGTCTCCATCAATATCATAATCATCACTGTTGTCGTCTGAAAATATAATATAGAAAAATTAATTTTCCTGAATTCGAATGTATGGTGTGTAATCCATCAGAATCGCCCACCATCTTCAATCTCAATGATGATCTCGTTGTCTGACGTCGTGATGGATCTCGTGTTGCACGGCGCCGTCTGTAGCTGGCCCACCGTCGCATCTCCGTTGTATAGTCTCTTTTGCATCTCCTCTGTCCCATTCTCCAGTCCCTGGTTGAGCAAGATGGCTTCCACCTCTTCAAAAAACTTCATATACCTCCCAGGACCCCCGGCTCCACTGCCCGCGGCGGCGTGGGCGCTCTTCGCCGTCTTGTAGTCGTACTTCAAATTCTTGTATTTGGTCCGACACTGCTTCCAGTTGCGCACCACCCCGAACTTCCTCTGCATCTGGCGGGCCATCTCCTGGAAGATGCACTTGTTGCGTAGCGTACTCTTCAGGCGCTCGCGGACGCTGCGGTCTGCCCAGACGCACAGCAGTGCCCGCACCTCATCGTCCGTCCAGTGGCGGCCGCCTTCTTCGGTCACGTTTGGCGTGAGAGGAAGACTGGGATGCATTCTAGCCTTTATTCCTACAGACACAGACATTTTAATCTAAGGATGAACCAATCCACCTTTTTCATTGCCTAAATCTTAGGTTTGGTTTTGGCTGATGCCTACCACTACAGAAAATTAGCGCTGAACTGACTTAAAAAGTTTCTATTTTGTAAACATAAACATATATGTACTGAGTTATAAATACATTTGATAACTGTGCACCAGTACAGCACATTTAAATACAGCAATAGCCTCCCAAGCATGGTCAAACAAGTAAAAGCAGCACAACTTTGAATTTGTTCAGTCAGTTCAATTAGGATTACAACAGCCTAATGTAAAATAAATAAAAACAATAGGTTGACTACCTTGCTCAAATATGTAAAAATAAACTGCAACAAACTTTCTTTGAAAGTGCTACTAGGAATTCTAAACATAATGCAAAATAAAAAACCATGAGCAAAAAGCATAGAATTAGACTGAATAGATCTGCCTTTATATATCGAGCACATTGTCACTGATACCTGATCTAGAATTTTCTAAATCAGTGCATCTCTACTTTTACATTTGTTAAAACTTTTTTTTCAATTGGGGAAATAATTCAGCTTTTAGAGCAAGCAGGCAAAAACAAAACAAAACTTGTATAACATGCTTGCTCTTTAAGCAAAGCTGAACGTTTTAGGCAGTACTACGGTTTGTGCTAACCCCAGATTTACCTTCATTCATTGGCACTGAGACTGAGGAAATGTAGATGGCCTCCACCGGCCTTCCATCCAGTCCCGGGGCAAAGCCGGCTGACGTGCCCGCAGCCGCGTCAGCCCTCCTGCTCTGAAGTCCCAGACTCCTGCTCTTAGCCTGACACTCCCTCCAGCCGCGCACGACGCTGAGCCGCCTCAGCCGCTCTGAAATCAACTCGAACGTGCCCCTGCCCTCTGCGCCGTGCTGAGCTCCAACCTCATCCAACACTGACACGAGAGCCAGCACCTCTGCTTCCCCCCACGGCCTCTCCAGAGAGCCGTGCTCCTCCACTACCACCTCCCCGTCTGCCCCTCTTTGTCTCTCTGTTCCTCTCTCCATGTTTCGAGCTGACCTGGAAACGTTTTCGTTTCCTCGGCCCCCCCTTTCTATCTTTTTATTTTTATTTTTTTTGTCTCTGCTGCCCGGTTCCCTAGGCAACCAGGCGGTTAAGCCTGAGAGCAACGCCTACGTGCTGAAAAGCAGCCTTACCACTGGCTTAAGCTGTGTGCAGAGGGGGCGGGATCAAGTGTAATCTGAGAAGCAGCTTGGTGAAATGGACTGAAACTGCAGCAAGACGACTCTCCATGAATGGCAGCTCCACAAATGAGAAGCTCCTTTGTTCTGTTTTTTCTTTTGTATGTGTGTCCCCTCCTCCAGCTCTGGTTCCTCTTTTCTTCTTCATTGCTTAAATCCAACCGGTTTGAACCGCCTCAAGGCGCATTATCAGAGCTGAGTTTGTTGGAGCATGTCCGGACTTGTTGGAATCTTTTATCAGGACTCCATCTTAGCAAAATTGACGATTTTGTTTTTGTTTCCTCAGAGGTCAGGAAAGTGCTGGGATTGTCACAAGCAATGGAGCCAGTCCTCCTACATACACAAGCCACAAGGTGAACGAGTTGTTTATTCACACACGCATCAAACGTGGCCTCAGATCACACACCTCACGTTCGATTTATACGTAACCACTTCACCCTGAATCACGTTAATGTCCACTTGGGCCTCTCTTGGTTTGTTTCGAGGCCCTTTCTGACTCGAATCATCATCTGATTTCAAACAATGATCCTTCTCGGCATTTCTCAGGGCATGGGATTAGTGAGCAGCGCTTTCCCACCAGAGGCTCTGCTCCAACTGCGCTACGGGAACCTTGGCATCTGCCACACGCGCTACTCAACGACCGGGTTCTCGGAGCTGCAGAACTGCCAGCCCTTTGTGGTCGACACGCTGCACGGCAGGATCGCCGTGGCGCACAATGGAGAGCTGGTCAACTCCCGTGCCTTAAGGAAAAAGGTGAGGACGAGCATTATTTGTTATTTGTGATTACGGTAGTATTTATGCTTCAGGCATAAATATGTTTTTCCCTCTCATTTTTTGACTTATTTACTGATTTTATTCCAGCTCAATAGTTGTTTGTAGCCACTGCATTCACAGAGACCCCAGTCTAATATGAAGTTTTTAGTTTGACAACAAGCAAATTCCTCTTGAGGATCAATAAAGCTTATTCTATTCTATAAAGCTGAGTCTTTATAGAATATGGCAGGATCGCCGTGGCGCACAAAGGAGAGCTGGTGAATTCCAGTTGACATAATCAGTGTTTTAACTAACAGTGATTATGTTTTTATTAATAATCGGTTGTGTAAAATTAACTTTTTTGAGATTTATGTCATGTTATATTATACGTCATCAAATCCATACCTAAAGTGTTGCTTTGATCTCTTCATGCATGTTTGAGAACACTTTCAATCTACCATGGCAACCGTTCAGCTGTGCAAAACACCTGAGTGGACCTAGCACTGCCTTCAAAGATGAAGCTCCTGGGCTCTTTTTTTTTTTTTTTTTTTTTTTGACTTTCTGTGTCAGAGCAGCTCTGCCCCACGGCTCCCCCACTCAGCTCCTTCAGACTAGTCAGCAGCAATCAGCAGACACCTTGTGGAACTGGACATCTACTCAGCTCATTATCCTTGCTACTTCTGAGTGAAACACAGGCAAAAACATTGTTAAAGGGTTAATATTGGAGCCATGTTGTGATGACATCATGGAGGCGGAGTTTCAAAAAGACCAGGAGTTTCTTAAGGAGACAGAGGCCCAATTTCAAGGCATTAAATTACAAACTAAAATTTTTTTTAAATCATGTTTTATATATGTAGCATTTTTATAACAACCTAAGGTAACATAATTACTTGATTGTGATTCTATGTTCCTGAAAAACATAATACTGCCCCTTTGACGCCTATCAGAACAGCAGCTTTGAGCACGTTTTGCATCTAATGCTCCTAGTTTTAACTTTGTGGTGCAGGTAATGCGCCATGGAGTCGGTCTGTCCACCGGCTCAGACAGCGAGCTCATCACCCAGCTGCTGGCGCTGACTCCGCCGATGGAGGAGCTGGACACCCCTGACTGGGTTGCCAGGTGACTACCAAGTCTGGACACTTTGGAAATGCACCTCCTCGCATTATTTCCTTACCTGATTTTTAGTTTTCTTCTATTGCAGAATTAAAAACCTCATGACAGAAACGCCCACCTCTTACTCGCTGCTGATCATGTTCAAAGATGTCATCTACGCGGTGCGTGACCCGTATGGGAACCGGCCCCTCTCCATAGGAAGGCTTGTTCCCATCTCTAGGCTCCACAGTTCAGGTATTTGAGTTGTTTTTGCTGTTTGATTTTCACTTGTTTAGAATATTACTCGAATTGTGTTGTGAAACTAAGAGAAGTGAAGGTTTAGTCCAGGCTAATGGGAAGCCAGATGAAGATCTCTAGTAAAGACATTAGGTCTGCATTTCATTCATGGTGTCCACGTTTTTCCCCTCTGAACTCATTTTCTTACAAACAGGGAGCCTCACAGGAGGGTCAGCACGCTGGGATGTGATTTCGTCAGAGGTCAGATCGCTGCTGGTGGATGATTAACTTGACTCTTTGCTCCCTGGTTAGGTGCAGGAGAAGAGGACACTGAGGGATGGGTTGTGTCATCAGAGTCCTGCAGCTTCCAGTCCATCGGAGCAAAGTAATCTTTGTTGCTTTTAATGTTTCTCCACATGTTCATAACTCTAGTCTGTATTAGTTTCTAACATTGCCAGGTCCATCTCAGGTATTACAGGGAGGTCTTGCCAGGAGAAATTGTTCAGATATCCAGGTTTGGAGTGAAATCTCTAAGCGTCGTTCCTCGCCCTGAAGGAGACCTGCCCGCCTTCTGTATCTTTGAATACGTTTATTTTGCCAGACCAGACTCCATTTTTGAAGGTATTAATATTTCTGTATTAAGCATTAAGCTGCGTATAATTGCGTTAATTGGAAGTACAAAAAGTTAATTTGCTTAATGAAAACATAAATTTCGGGGGAAAAAAACTGTTTTTTATTTTTAAAAAGTTTCTGCGCTAATTTAAGATAGTTTTTCCGATGTATCGAAGTTAGTGTATTTTGCAAAATGACAATGGAAAAAATTTTTTTGGATCACATGAGTCATGTGATCAAACCAGATGTTACTAGTGGCGGAAAAGACGAAGATGATGACAGGAAGTGGTATGAAAATGATGACGCGGCATGTTTTTTTTAATGACCTATTGCGTTAACTAACGTATTCACATGATTTTAATTGCGTTTTCAATGGAAATGCCGCAATTGCGAAATTGAGTTTTGTCGACATTAGCGGAATATCGGAAACCTTTTGTGCACATTTGTAATGGAAACGCAGCCTCTGTATAGTGACCGGATATTACCGCACCCCAGGGCAGATGGTGTATACTGTGAGGCAGCGCTGCGGCCGCCAGTTAGCCATCGAAGCTCCGACAGACGTAGACCTGGTCAGCACGGTGCCGGAGTCCGCCACCCCTGCTGCTCTGGGCTACGCTCAGCAGGTCAGTCCTCGACTCATCTGCTCAAAGATTGAAAAACATCTACACTCACAGTAATGTCTCCCTGTCGTCCTTCTCCCAGTCTGGCCTCCCGTACACGGAGGTTCTGTGCAAGAACCGCTACGTGGGAAGAACGTTTATTCAGCCAAATACCCGCCTGAGGCAGCTGGGAGTGGCCAAGAAGTTTGGGGTGCTGACCGACAACTTCGCAGGGAAACGAGTGGTGCTTATTGATGACTCCATCGTCAGGGGCAACACCATCTCCCCCATCATTAAGCTGCTGCGGGAAGCCGGGGCGACAGAGGTTGGTTTCCTGTAGTTGGAGAAACTTCTAGGGTGTGATGCACATTAGTTTATAGTGTTTGTTTAGTTTTTATTGTATTTATTTTGGTCTGACATTTGCAGTTAATGCTAGCTCTTTGGTAATGTATGCAGTGACGTGTTACCAGCTTGTCTCTGTTATTGTAGTTTCTATTTGTTTAAATGAAGCTCTTTTTAAGACCTTTTTAAAGTTAAGTAAATAAATCTAAGGAAATTATAATACCGTGACCCGATCCTGGATAAAGCGGAAGAAAATGGATGGATGGAAATTATAATAAAATGACATAAGCAAGTTAAAGTGTGGATAATTTTTATCCGCATTTTTGTTTTTTAGCTCAATGTGATTTTAGTGCTTTTACACTTGTGCTGCAAACAATATTAAGGTAAATAAATTTTGCTAAACACACACTTTTGTCTGACAATGGAAGCTGATATCTTGATAATCAAGAATAGTTTTCTTTAATTCCCTAAAGAAACTACAATAAGCCAATAATTGAAGACATTTTAAATGTCTAAATCTGAACTCACTGAATTTAAGTGTGAAGACCCTGTTTCTCTCCTGCCATTGCTGCTTATACTAACCAGCCTAGCATTCACAACAGGATCTGCTGATGGGAAAGGCTGTAGCAGTGCCACAGGAAATTATGATTGACAGCTCTAAGACCCGCCTTCAGGCTCTGATTGGCTGTTTCTAGAAGGCAGAGGAGCTCGATTTCTTTTCTTCTTCACCATATAAGCTAGTTTTAACAAATATGTAAAACAGTTTTTTTTTTTAGTTTTTTTTTTAAGTTACATACTGCAGCTTTTAGTAACTTGCAAGCGTTTATCTGCCAGAAATTGTTTTTTAAAACTCTCGTATTACAATGTTGGGTGGATTGTGTGTTCTTTCTACAGCACATTTGATAGATTAACCATGCTAACTTTTTAAAATCCCCACATATAGAATAATTTAAAAGCTAGAAATGACATGCTGGGGTTATCATGAGCAAATGCAGTCCAGACAGAAGAAATTTGTTCCATTCCACTAAAATCACACATAAATTGATCTCTATTTTTTTTTAAAAAAGGCGATTTATTTACCCTTTCTGTGCAGTCAGTCTCTGAGACATGTCTCATTCTATAGACAGCAATACACAAAGAATGTCATGTTTTATAACTACAATTTTACAGATAATTTAAGTTTGAAGTAATAAACAATCACTAATAAAAATAGTACTCACTACTTTTATGTTAAATTTAGAGTTTAATGATTGACATAAACAAAACCGTGATGGTGATTGAAGACCTTTGGCTGTGCAGGTTCACATCAGAGTGGCGTCTCCACCCATCAAGTTCCCCTGCTACATGGGCATCAACATCCCAACCAAAGAGGAGCTCATCGCCAACAAGCCAGAGTTTAAGGACATTGCCGGTTATATTGGTAAGGCTTAATATACATACGGTATATTTGTTTGTTTTTTAAACACATGAACGTGTTTAAATGTTCGTCTCTGCTTGTGCTCGTTCTGCTGCGCAGGCGCCGACAGCGTTGAGTATCTGACCGTGGAGGGACTCGTCTCTGCTGTCCAGGAGGGAATCTCCTCCTTCCAGAAGGAGAATGTCAGCTCCTACAAGGAAGTAGGCCACTGCACCGCCTGTCTAACTGGAAAATATCCAGTAGAACTGGAGTGGTAACTGGGACAGCAGCAGCAGAGTGGAGGGACTCAGTCCTGCCATCTGAAGTAAAGAAACTGTTCCACAACTACGGCGAAGGCATTACTGCAGTCTCTGCTCACAACTTTAAACCTTTTAAAAATTGTCATCTTCCTAAAATAATGGTGTAAGTAATTTTTTGCCAAGTGATTTATTATTATTTTTTGCCTAAATCATCTTTTGGTAAAAATGACTCGCCACTATTTTAGGAAGGTGACAAAATGGTGCTTTTGGTTGAACTTTACAACACTACTTTTCTTTTCCTAAATCAATGGATGTGTGATTAATTTTCTAAGCACACTAATAACTATATATATTTGTTTCCTTTGTATGTTTAAACATCAAATGTGTTTAGAAAAAAAACTTTGTATTCCAAGCATTTTCATATCAGAGCATTCAAAACACAACTGGAGACCAAAAATATTAAACTCTTAGTCAATGTCTTTAAGTTGAATTTATTCTTTTTGCTAACTTGATAATTTTTGAAACTTTAATAAAGGCAAACATAAAAACAAGAACAATGAGCTTAATATATGCTTTATAGGTAATAATCAATTACCAATAAGGATTCAGAATGCTTTAGATTCAGCTATGATCTAATAAGAACAGACTGCTGTAAAAGCCACACTACAGCCGCTCTGAAGACATAATTCATATGGCTCTGAAAACGGTTCTTCTGCACAGGACCAAATGTAGTTTCTTGTTCGTCTTGATTTATCTCCAGTTTCTGTTGAAAAAGCAAAGCTGGTGATTAAAGATGTAGAGATGAGGGGAAAGCTGAACATCTGCAAAGGACTTAAATCACCTGGGAGAGAAGCCATCACATGCATCATTCTGAAGTTGACCTCCTGTTGAGAGGCAGAAAAAGTGATTTCAACACATACAGGTGCATCACAGTTTAGAAAACCAAGTGACTTTATTAGTTACTTCAGATTGGTTGTTGACTGACTTGCTTCAAATGTCGAACCACTGAACAGATCAGTTCTTTACCTCCTTAGCCAGGTAAGCTTCCCTTTTTATATTTGAAGCCAGGTTCTTTAGCATGAATGATCTTTTGTGGCTTACTCTCCTTTTGGGTTTGTGACTATCTCCTTGATATATGTGTTAAAATTTATTGAGTTTTATGCAAGTTTCAAGTTTTCATCAGCTGTAGGCCACATTCATTAAAAAAATGTTTAATGAATTAAGATTCAGTCATTTAATGAGTTAACACTAGGATTCCCAGAGAGGTCCCTGCTTTTATAAAAGTTTTTTTTTTTTTTTTTTTTTACATATTCGTTAAAAATTTCACCATGTCGTGTCAGTATGATACAAGACAGTTAATCTGTAAAAAAACAAAAAAACAAAAAACAAATCCTAAGTCTGCTCACTGCAGAAAAGCACATCTCCCAGTCAGAACCAGGAAAACGCTGACAATCAACTTTGTGTACATGCTGCTCAATGTCCTAATGGCAAATAAACAATTCAGTTACAGGAAAACTTAATCTGTTGTCATCAGTGGTTACGCTAACTAGCTTTAGCATTCCTGGCTGACTGTTTTGATGCAATGCGTACACGAGGATGATTAACAGCACTAGGACCCTCCTCTCTGCTCTGTTTGGTTGTTTATGACAGAGCGATATATTTCTGCAAATAACACTGGGAAAAACCAGAGGAACTAAATTTTTAAGATTATCTGCCTCATACTGTCACAACATAGTGACAATTTTATGCAAAAAAAAAAACTTTTTAATAAAAGTTAAATACCAGTCAAAGCTTTCAGATTTACGGTGCCTGCATTACCTGCCGGATCCCAACTGGGACTCACCTTGAGAAGAGAAGAGAGGCTGGTGCCGGTCCATCCAGGCCTCCAGGTACGCTGTAGACTCCTGGGTTCTGTGTTTACTGGGGCTATAAGGGACGGCGCTGGGTTTGGGCGACTGGCAGCGTCTCAACATCTCATTGAAGTGACGCTTAGACCCCGGGGAGTAGGCGTAGTTCTCGTACCTGAGGCGTTTGGACTGCGGGTGGCCGTCACTCCTCTGCTCCCTGTGGCGCTTCCTCAGGATGGAGCGGTGGGGTGACAAGGCGAGTGCTGCCAACGACGTGAAGGACGCGTTCTTCCCGGCCTCAGAGCTTCTTCCACACAGACGGCAAGGAAGGGTGTCGAAGGGAGCCGATTTGTTCTGGCACACAAACTTGTGGTAAACCCTCAGATAGTGCTCCTCGACTTTCTTTGGGGGTTGGTAGGTGTGGCGTGGCAGAGAAGAGTCATAGGAGAGGTTCCGTCTGAACCTGCGGTGGCTAGTCTCCGCCCGGGCCAGCAGAGGCAAGACTGGCCGTTGCCGGGGTGACTGAGTGGAATCTTGGGGATCAACCATCTTCACAGGCACAACAGGCCTCTTGGAAGGAGAGGACATGGAAGTAGAGAGCAATCTAGGCTTCATCGGGTCTCTTGACCAATCCTCGTCATATTTTCTTCTGGAAATTGCAAGAGGAGACCGACTGAGGGCACTAGCTGCTCTTGCCTTGAAGGGACTGTGCCGGGTCGGGGTTCTGTAGATATCGGGCCTCTCTGACACAGAGAGAGTTTCTGCTGCTGAGACCTCTGAGCGGTCTGAAGAAACGGAAAGTCTCCTAAGCCTGAAGGACGAATCTGGGGATGATTTGGCATTGCTGAAAGGAGCTGATGAGGTATTGATGAGGATCTGATCAGCAAGGTGGGTTTGTTTACGAGGGGAATACTCAGACACAATGAAAGCCTTGTTCAACAACATATCTTGTGGCTTAGAGGTGTCAGAGAAGTCCATTACCCTGATAGGATGTGGGGTGTCCCCGATCAGCAATCCCCTGTCCCTGCCAGGAGACTGTTGTCCATTACGCAGGCTCGCCAGTGTCGAGGGTACAGGACGAGGACGAGGTATCGTCTCAGTCCACATTCTCTCTGCAGGTCTGCCCGAGTCCTCTCCGAGAAGCATCTTACTGGCCGACGGTTTCAGGTGGGTGACATTGGGTCTCGTTGTGATGTCAAAGGTGGTGTTGAGTCTCCTAGACTGCTGCCTCCACCGGCGGTACCGCCTTAGCACGGAGCTGGCGGCCGTGGAGACGGTCTGTCGATGCCAGGCTTTTTCTATCCGACTAACCATCGTTGGGTAGAGCTCGGCCAGGGAGTTGGACTGACTGTTCAGAGACATCTGCAGCTCTTCGTCTTGGTCCTCTGGCAAGAGCTCGCTCTCTGACGGGTTCCTCCATGTCTCCTCCAATGACTTGAGAGTTCCCTCTGCTGGATGTTAGTACAGAAACCAAACATTAGCTACGTTAGAACAAGAGAGCATCACAGTACTTTAGAAAATATTCACACTTTTTGAACTTCTGCATGAGTAATTAAATTACAACCACAAACTTCAAAGCATTTTGTTGGGATGTTATAAGATAGACCAAGAGAAAGCTGTGCATTATTGTAAAGTAGAAGAAAAATTATTCAACTAGGGCTGAAACTAATGACTATTTTAGTAATCGATGATTATGAGTAAAAAAAAAGTCTAATTCTCCAGATATTAACACTTCAACAATGCACTGTAAACAAACTGGTGACTCTTTGTCTCCTTACCGCTGTCCTCATTATCATGTTCGCTGCTGTCCTTCACTTCATCAGCCTCACATGTCAAATTTAACTGTTAAGAAAAACATACTTTTTAAATTAAGCCATTGCAGATATTTTCACCTTAAGTATCAACTATTTACCCATTATGTTTACCTGAGAATGTGCTGTGACACTTGCTACAAAGAAAAAATATATATAATTTAATACAAACCACAGAAAATAAAAAAATATATTTACTGGTTTCATATTGGGGTATGCATACTTACAGTTTAAGGAGCGATCTCTTACATCTAACTGGCTCTAAGGAGGGGATGCATGTAGAATTCAGATTTTATATTTAGCTTTAATAAACACACCTCATGCATTTATTTAATGAATGACTAAATAACAAACCTTTGACGCTGACTTTTCGAGGTGGTCTCTGGAATGTGCTATATAATGTGAAAGAGCTGCACAATGGCAAGAAAACAAAAATAGAGTTAATAAAATTGTATTAGGAATAAATCATTCTAACAGCGATTTGCCAAATTTGTAATGTAATCTGTGCAATGCCATAAACAATGTAAAAGTTTTAGCTGACGTGCAATACCAGTAAGTCACCAGTAGGGGGCTTCAAAATGAACATTTTTAAATGAAAAACAAGAGAGTTCACGTACTTTTTAGTTGAATTTGGTTGATATCCACCTCTAGCACGTCGTCTTCATCCTTGAGTTTTGAATACTGTTTAAAGAAAGGTAAATATTAGCGAACATCACCTCTGCAATGTTTTGAAGTTAACTGATGGTAAAAAAAAAAAAAAAAACAGCCGCTAACATACCTTTTCAGCGATTCGGTCCAGAGACCTCTTAAACCTGGCGGTGTTTGCTTCTAGCTTATTTCGCACAGATTGCGCCATACCGCCTCTTAGAAACATTTTCTTCTGGAAGCTTAAAGAATAAATGAAAATGTAGCAGACAATAGCGGAGAATGGCGCTGTCAATTTGATTTTCTTCTTCTTCCTCCTCTGTCTGGGTGTTCGTTGCGGTAGGCAGTATATTACTGCCACCTACTGGTGTGGAGTGGAACAACAGAATGGAGGGAGGGTCATCTTAAGCAAACAAGTGGGCTTAGTAATGCGTATAATCGTTTCCTTTTGGGGTTTTTTTTCTTTCACAAATCAAATACATTTAACTTTAAATGTATTTTTATAAGCAGCTTTATTTCAATGTACTGCGATACTTACGTTTAAGCATCTAAAATGATCCTAAATAAATTATAAAGCTTAAAATAATAATAAAAATATGAGTTTTATTTTATCATTAGAAATTGTATGATCTTTTGCTGCTGGGGCTGATAAACGTTAGTAATAAAATTTCACTTTTTTAATTTTACTTTACGTTTTAAAAGAAATGTGATTGGACAATTTACAAGCCTTTTGAAGACAATCGTTATCTACTGTTAACAAGTTGCGTTTTGTAACAGTTACAACACATATGTAGATAAATGACTTATCTAATATTATGTTTATGTTAAAATCTACATATTTGGTTGCTTTCATTAAAGCTTAATTTCAGATGGTTGGTAATAATTTTGAGCTTGATTAAGACATTTTATGGTAGTTGTCTTGGATAGTTAGATACATCCTATTACACATGCCATTTAATATTTTGCTAATTCTGACAACTAAACACAACCATAAGCTGACTGTGTCTGTTATTAATTATCAGCCACCGAATAGAAGGTAAAAGTTCAAAATGTAAGAGTGCCCGAGCTTTCAAGTAGGGAATTGAATGCATCCTGACGTTAAGACGTCACTCCATTTATGCGTCATCTTAACTCGCCAGTAGTGCTCCGCCCATGTGAAAACAGAAACATCAGTGATGAGAGAGCTCAGTGCGTCCAGTGGACAGGAACGATGAGGCGGTCAGTGAACGCCTCACCGGAGTGCCTCCAGGATCTGGTGTCCGCCGCAGCCTCCCTGCACCCGGATCGAGCGGCGGTCCTGTATGACCCCGGCTCTGAAGAGACTCCGGGGTCTCTGCTCTACAGAGAGGTGGTCCAGCTCGCCGCGGGTCTTTCTGCTTCTTTACTCGAGAACTGTTCTCCTCGCGGCGGTGCTGTCGGTCTGTACTGCAGCGATGATCTGCTGGTCCCCGCCTGGATTCTGGGGTACGTTTGGACACCAGAGTGAAGTTGGCCCCACACCTTCTTCAAATCAGACAAAATTGGTGTCAAACGTTTGTGCTGCGTTTGTGCAGCAAAATGTTTTGTTTGTGTCAAAGGTTAACCAGCCCCCCACCACCACCACCGTCTTCAAATCAGACGAAATGGGTGTCAATTAACTCAACGCTGTTTGTGCAGCAAAAAATTTCGTTTGTGCTGCTTTGGCTTTGAAGATTCTGAATATCATAAATATCATAAAATCAAACAAAATAGGTGTCAATCAACTCTGCTATGTTTGTGCTGGTTTGTGCAGCAAAGATTTTCATTTGTGCCGCTATCATTTTAAATGGGGTGGGCTGGTTGACCTTTTGACCTTTCATTAATATCTTCAAAGCCAAAGCTGCACAAACCAGCACAAACGTAGTCGAGTTAATTGACACCCATTTCGTCTGATTTGAAGAAGGTGGGGGGGCTGGTTGACGTTTGATGACCTCTAAAAACATTTCTGTATATCTTTAAAATGATAGCAGCACAAACGAAAATTTTTGCTGCACAAATGCAGCACAAAAGTTTGACAACAATTTTGTCTGATTTGAAGAAGGTGGGGGGGCCAACTTCACTCAGGTCGTTTGGACCACTTTTGTCTCCTGGTCTTCCGGGTTTCAGACTTTGTCTCCTCACTGCGCCACATTATCCGTCAGGATCCTGCAGAGTTCTGCCGCCTACGTCCCCCTGGACCCAGAGGCCCCTGGACTTCTGACAGCCAGAGTGATGAGTCAGTGCGGCCTCAAGTACTGCGCTGTGAATCGGGACCTGGTGCAGGTTGAATTATTAGTTTAATTTAAGTTTTGCAAACGTTTCCACACCCCTCAAACTTTTACTCATTTTGTCACATTAAGAGATAACTCTACATATAATCAGTGAAGATTGGGAATCTCGGCGGTGGCCCAGAGCGACATTAGAAAAGTGGGAGCACGAAATCAAAAAGTAAAACATAACTTTTGTACCGTGAAAAATACAATATGGAGATGTGACTATGTGGCTTCTCCAGGACTCCATTTTTTCCCCAGAATTCAACATGATTTACTGCGTTGTAAAATGGCTTAACAAGTCTTGGAATATAAAATCCTTTAAAAATACATTAAAATTTAAATTTGTAGAAAAGCTTTTTTTTTCTATAGTTGTAAGACACTTATTGCAAATATTATATTTAATTAAAGTCTTTTTCTATTTGAATATAAACTCTTATTCTCCTTTACTCTCCCGTTTAGCGATTTCGGGAGGCTGTAGTCGATCACGTCCCTGTGGAGGTTTGCGTGGAGCTGCCCCAGTTCAGGTTGACCTTGATGCACATCGAGCCCCGTCCAGTCGCCGAGGACGGACCTCAGAGAGCGGGCGGCTGCGATCCCTCTGATAAAACTGTTCCCCTGAGGGACGCCGGGCGCCCAGACTTGGCGTACGTCCTGCACACATCCGGAACGACGGGTCCTCCCAAAACCGTGAGGGTTCCCCACCGGTGCATCGTCCCCAATATTCTGCATCTGAGGTCAGTTTGGCTGTTTGTCTTCTGACTCCAGAGGAGCAGATGTGAAATAAGAGGCGGCTTGTTTCTCTGCTCAGGTCTCTGTTCCAGATGAGCGCAGATGATGTTGTGTTTCTCGCCTCCCCTCTGACCTTTGACCCATCTGTAGTGGACATATTTCTGGCCCTGTCCTCAGGGGCTCTGCTCCTCCTGGTCCCCTCGGTGATGAAGAAGATGCCCGGTCGACTCGCCCAGATGTTGTTCAAACATCACCGAACTACAGTTCTTCAGGCAAGCAGCTGTGTGCTGACAGAGTTAAGTTGAGAGACTCTTAGTTGATGACGTTTCTTTTTTTTTTTTTTTCAGGTCACTCCCACTCTGCTGGTGCGATTCGGTCACGGTATTCTGAAACGGGACGTGCTGTCACCCGGATCCTCGCTGCGGGTGTTGGCTCTGGGCGGAGAGGCCTGTCCTTCTCCGGCTCAGCTGAGGAGCTGGAAACACAAGGAGAATAAAACCGCCATCTATAACATCTACGGCGTCACAGAGGTCTCCTGCTGGGCCTCCTGCTGCCGGGTACCAGAACCTCGGCTGGAGCGCAGCAACATGTGAGTGTCTGGAAACGACCAGCACTGATTCGTCATCATAAATCTGGGCTGCAACTAACAATTATTTTAGCAGTCGTTTATTCCTACAATTAATCAGATTTTTGTTTAATCATCCCATTCTCCACATTTTTCATTTAACCATTAAACCATATTTGTACAATAAAAGAAATACATTAAAAGATGCAAATGAACAATTACATATATTTTTTTAATATAAGAAAATAAACATTTTGTAACATTTAGTACATTTGAACCTGGAGAAAATAAAACAGTGCCACTTAGACAAGCGTGCAAAATGTTTCTGTATTTAGGAAAATTTTGACGTATCGCTCTGAATATGTTCTTTGAGAAACTGGCCTTTGTTTTTAAGCCTACGATGTAGTTCACGATTAAGCGATTACTAAATTTGTTGACTATTATTTCAGTGATCGATTAATCAGGATTAATCGTTTCAGCCCTACATCAAACACCGCGGGCCTTTGCAGCACGTTGTCCTCTGTCCCTCTTGGGACGCCCCTGATGGACACGGTGGTGGAAGTCCGGGGTGAAGATGGCTGCGTCATCACGGAGGGTGAAGGGCAAGTGTTCATAGGTGGGACAGGTTTTTATTTATTTATTTATTTTTTTACATTACATTCTCAAAAAAAACTGTACTGGAGACAGCATGATGTATTCTGTTTTGAACAGGTGGCGAGGACAGGGTGTGTCTCCTGGACGGAGAGGACACTGTTGTCCCTGGAACGATGAGAGCAACAGGAGACTGGGTGGACGTTAAAGACGCTCAGCTGTACTATCTGGGACGGAGAGACAGAATGATCAAACGGAACGGGAAGCGAGTGAACCTGGACAGCTTGCAGCAAGTGAGTTCGCTTAGGAATTAAAATCATTTTGAGTGGACAGCTGTTTTGGGAAGGCTTCAAAGGTTTTTGTTTGTAAAATTTAAACTATCTCTGCTGTAGACCATTTATTTTCAGAGATATTCTGACTGAGTTTGAGCTACTTAGTGAAGAAGAAGTGGCAAAAATCTCAGTGTCTAAATGCATAAAGCTCATAAAGATAAGTCATTGCAGCAGGGAAGTTTGGTGCTGAATGTTCATTGCTCTGTGACTGTTTTAATGCTGGGATCCAGTTGTATTCAGAAATGGGAAATTTGAACTTCCCAGTTGGAAAAATTAACTGAACTGAAAGCGACAGCATATGGAGCAGTTCAGAGTATTTTTATTTTATTTTTATTGTCCCATCTCTTTCAGCTAATCCTGAGTCTGCCTCAGGTGGAAGCCTGTGCTGTGGGTCTCTATAAAGAATTTAGACTCCTCGCCTTCGTCGTTGCTTCACCTAGCGAAGTCCATCACCACCAGGGGGAGCCAGAGGGCGCAGGTAGAGATCTGCAGAGGCTCATACTGAAGCAGCTGTCTCTGCTGGTGTCCGCTCACTGCATTCCCGACGCACTGGTTTCCGTCCCGGCTTTATCCCTGACTCCTCATGGTGAGCTTTAATCATCAAGTCCTGGAGGATTTTTTTTTAATAATAAAAAAAAAGTTCTAATGTTTGCATTTTACCAGGCAAAGCAGACATGAAGGCTCTGATGAGAATATATGAAAAACAGAGGGAATGGTTAAGGTCGTCACGGCTGGAGGTCGGAAAGCTAAAGCAAACTCTTGAGACTCTGTGGCAGGTACTACCCTATTTAAAGCTCCAGTATGTAACTATATATATATATATATATATATATATATATATATATATATATAATATCTTATTTTTTAAAAAGATGTTTAAGTTGTCAATATGTTGTGGCAGCATAGTATGAGACAAATAATGTGGGAAAAAATCGAGCTCCTCCATCCAAGTGTTATTCTTGTTTGCAGAAAGGCACCAGTCAGGAACAACCAATCAGAGCCAGGGGGAGGGTCTTAACACTGCCAATCAGGCTATAACTTACCCTTACAGGAAATTGTTTATCTGTCGTCATCAGTGGGTGTGCTAACTGGCAACAGCCTATGTTGTGATGAACTAGCTGTAGTGTAGTAGAGAGAAAGGCGGATGGTGTGAGCAGAGTACACAAGCATGATTGACAGCGCTAAAACCCTCCTCCTCCTGACTCTGATTGGTTGTTTATGGAAGAAGGCAGAGGAGCTCAGTTATTTCCACAAATGATCTGCCTCATACTGTACAGCCACGGCATTGTTATAGCCTTAACAAATATTTTTAGAAAAGTTACATTCTGATGACGCCTTCTGTCATCAGGATACATTAGGCCTCCCTGCAGATGCATCCATCGACGAGCAGTCCAACTTCCTGTTCAGTGGAGGAGATTCCCTCAAGGCACTGCGTCTCTGTGAGGATATCCTCGCCGCCGTGGGAGTGTCCTCTCCTCGTCTCCTGGAGGTTGTACTGGACAGGTCCTTCTCAGACGTTCTGGACCACGTAACACAGATGCTGCCGCCGGAACTGGACGGCTCGTCGTCCTCCAAGAAACGGGCCGCTGAGGCTCCGGCTGCGGTTCCAGCAAAGAAAGGACCTAGATCTGACCAGACACAGCGGGAGACACGCGGGTGTAAAGTCGTGAGACGAGGCGGCGAGGTGCAAGGACCGAACTTCAGGAGCGTAGATGCTGGTGAAGAAGAGCCGCTGGACGGAAAGGATGTCGGTATTCACCTCCGTCCGAGCTGGTCCTCTGACACCGGCAGGTGCGTGGACGCCTCCCCGGTGATTCTGGTCCGGGACGTCGCCGACGAACGATCCAGAGCAACGGTGTTCATCGGCTCCCACTCCCACAGGATCCAGGCGTTAGACCTGGCCGGCGGGAACCTCCTGTGGGAGCGAGTCCTCGGGGACAGGATCGAAGCATCGGCCGCCGTGTCTCACTGCGGTTCCCTCGTTGTTGTCGGTCAGTGTCGGTTCTCTGAGTGTCTCTCTGACGCGAGTAGGAGAGACAGAAGGGCGTTTGGTCTTCTGGATTACTCCAGCCTGCCGTTTTTCAGGTTCCTACGACGGCTGCGTTTACTTCCTATGCACCGACTCTGGAGCGACAAAGTGGGTGTTTAAGACGGAGGAAGCGGTGAAGAGTTGTCCTGCTGTGGACCCTCTCACCGGTCTGGTGGTGGTGGGCTCACATGATGGACACGTTTACGTCCTGGACCCTCAGGTTAGTGTCCACTTGTTTTTTGTTTTTTTTTTCCTTCACACATTCTACAGCAGGGACAAAGTAAAGTAAAATATGACAAAATTGTATTTTTTTAAATGTCTCTGACTGGTCTGAAAAAATTACCAAAAAATGTCCAAAAATTGTTCTTGCTAAGTTTTCTGGCATTTAACAAATAGAAAGGATTTTGGTAAGTCAACTTATAGTAAAACAAGAGGCGTTTGGTCTGATTTAACTTCAGACAGTGAGGAAAAAAAATTGTATACGTCTTTTTATTACCTTTATACAGTATATCTGGTTTCAATGGTAAATTTTCCAAATTTAGGCTTTTAATTGAACACTATATTGCACTTTTTGTTACAAAATTGTGCCATTTGAACATCAAGTACTTTTAAGGACTTTATACAGAAATCAAACACTCTCCAAACCTTGAAAACACCTACTTGGAACGCCAGCGTTTCAAAGATTTCAAGAACCTGTACGAACCCTGCAGGGGGCGGGGCCTCCGAACCAGCAGGTGGCCCCGGTAGCAACAGAATAATCAGAAAATTACAAAAATTTATATTTTCTTTGTATGAGCCAGAGTTGTATAAATTGGGCATTCTGGTTAGAGATGCACAGAGACGTCATTTTAGAGAGGAGTTTTAACCCTCTTTGATTGCTTGAACCCCTGTGTTAGTTTATATGTGATCGTTGCCTTTCACCGTTTGCTTTTCACTGTACTAAAGCTGAATGGAAATGAATGAAGGTGTGTGTTGTTGCTGCTTAGCTTCGGCAGTGTGTGTGGAAGCGGGACTGCGGCGGAGCTGTGTTTTCCTCGCCGCACCTTCAGCCGTCTCGTCGACGCCTGTACGCAGCGTCTCTGGGAGGACGA
This sequence comes from Alfaro cultratus, assembly GCA_903066825.1. Lineage (NCBI taxonomy): Eukaryota > Metazoa > Chordata > Actinopteri > Cyprinodontiformes > Poeciliidae > Alfaro > Alfaro cultratus. The sequence goes on from CAEFZX010010375.1 coordinate 84,227, forward strand.
CTGCTGTGTCTCAACCTGGTGAGACTCTGATGTTTGTGGGAAACTGAACATCTGAAATGAGAATTCTTCGTCCGCATTTCTTTAATATATTGAGATCATACCTGGAAAAAGTGAGAGAGCGTCACCTGTGTCTGTGTTTGTGTCTGTGCTAGGACAGCGGGGACGTCCTGTGGTCCTACTGTAGAGACAAACCTTTCTTCGCCTCTCCAAACTCGTCCTGTGGACGCGTCGTGATCGGCTCAGTGGACGGAAACATCTGCTGCCTCAGCGACGCCGGGGAACTGGTGAGGAAACGAAACGTTGACTCCTTTCTTATTTTCTAAGGCAGGAGTGCCCAAAGTCGGTCCTCGAATGCCGGCGTCCTGCATGTTTTAGTTCTCTCCCTGGTTTAACGCACCTGGATCAAATGATGGCTCGTTAGAAGGCCTGAGAAGAACACTGACCTGCTGAAAAGGTTGTTACTACCAACTGAGAGAGAACTAAAACATGCAGGATGCCCGGCCTCCAGGACTGACTTTGGGCACCCCTGCTCTAAGGTTTGACTTATTTCAAATGTCCTGACATATTTGCACAGGAAACTAGATCAGCATGACTTGGTAAAATTTTGTGTTTTTGCAGTGTACTTTTGACTAATTCTTGAGTGAAGCTTGTGCATTAGGTCATTTTTTTCAGTGGTTTAATTAGTAACTTCTAGGATCCACTCATGTGAAACAATTAGGATATCCCGCAACAGCATGTTTGCTAATAAATTTGGTTTCATATCAGTTTGATCAATAAATCGTTTAAAAAGTGAAGAAATTTTTTTCCCAAATTGAATTAATGGCTAAACCTTCATGGACCTGTTTTATATCAGGCCGCAACCAATGATTACTTTAGCGATCGATTATCCTATAAAGGCCCAAAATTAATTTTAGATTGACGCGTACATCTGTTGTTTTGAAAGTGTCTAACTTGTGCGCCTCTTTTTGTTTTTCTCTGCAGCTGTGGCAGTTCCTAACAGAGGCCCCGGTTTTCTCCTCCCCGAGCTTCGTACCGGGACAGCAGAGGCTTCTGTGCGGCTCCCACGACGGCCACCTCTACTGTCTGAGCTGCGCCAACGGCTCTTTAGTTTGGACTTTTCAGACGTCAGGCAAGGTGTACTCCACTCCCTGCGTGTTTCAGGGCTCTGCTGTCGGCCGCAGGGGGGCTCTGGTGGGCCTGGCCTCCACAGATGGCACCGTCTGGATCCTGGACGCACGAGATGGCCGTCTCCTGGCGTCGTCCGTCCTGCCCGGGGAGCTGTTTTCATCGCCGGTTGTGTGGGAACAGAGGCTTGTGATCGGGTGCCGTAATGACTACGTGTACTGTTTGAACCTGACTGGTAACACATAGGGGGTCGTGATATATGTCTGCACTGATTATACAGTTCTGTTAAATTAATGATAGCAATGTAGAAAATGAAGCAAAGAGAACAGGGAGTTGACCAACCTTCTGGCAGGTGTAAATAAAGGATCGGGCTGGTTCCTGTCCTGAAACTGAGAAGCTGCTCATTTATTGGTCTGTTTGAGGTTATTGTCATAATTAAAAGCTCATTTTGAGGATATTTCTCTTTGGACAAAAGCCAAGAAAACTTTGAGAAACACGCTGTGGCTTGAATTCAGAGCTTGATCATTTGAGGTTGCTAAACCTTTAACGTTTATTTTTAGGTCATTCCATATTCTCTCTTTTTTTTTTTCTTTTTTTTTTTAAAATGGTACTCGCTTCATACCATTGTTTTATTAATTTGACTTTTTTTCAGATTCTTGTTCATATGCTCTGCTAGCTTCACCTGGGCTTCCTGCAATTGTTACAGTATGGATTACTCCGTATTTTATAACTGATCGAATATTGTCAGCATTTGTTTTACATACATGGACACAATTTTATTCATTAGTTTAAAAAAAAAAAGATTCTGTTGAACCACACTTCAAAAGCAATATCTGATTTTAATTGATTAATTTTAAGTAAAATTGTATTTATTACTTTCGTCAATGTTAAGTTATTTCAGTGACCATTCACAGAGGGGTACCAACAACTTTATCTATGTACATCTGTTTGTTTTCTATTACTCTGCTACACCTCCAATTAAATTTGCCACATAAAAATTAGCCTCGACTTTGCTTTCCTACGCAATTCCACTCGATTCAAATCTGCCTTCACGGCTCCGCCTGGACTTTCTCCCATAGAAGTTGATTTCTGCTACATTTCAACTGGGCCAATCAGCAAACAGGACAAGTTGTGAATGATAACAGTGATTTTTCTGTCCGGTTTCAGAATTGTAGTCTGCCTGTAGTTTTAGCAACGGCAGCGGACGACGGTTGTTTACAGAACACCGGCAACTTCCGGTAAGCTTCACCGCATCAAACTGGTGCCTCACATACGTCACAGGCAAACATTAGCGATTGGGTAAAATGTAAAACCTCAACAGAGTCCAATTGTTTCTCAATAGAGCCTCTGTACGAAGCAATAATATATTTCCTGCAGAAAACCGGCTGTTATTTTCCAATAAACACAGCAGTCTGTTAGCTCAGTTCAGACATCAGTATTTAATTTACATTATTAATAACATTTTGGATCTGTTAAAGAACTTTCTCGTGAATATCTCTAAGTGGGACAAAAAGTGCAAATAATACCAAACATTTTTTTGTTGTTGTCGTTACAGATAACACTGCGTACACTACACTATTGTGCACGACCAAAAGTTAGAAACAAAGTGACTCAGGTTCCTGGGTCTCTTTCAGAGCAAATCCATACTTACAGATGATGGGAGGGAGCGGCGAGGACGAAGATGGTTTTGCTGTGTCACATGGGAAATGCTTGAGTGTTGTGAGATCGGGTCTCAGTGAAGAAGTAGTGACGGTGTGAGTCTGCAGGAGGACATGCCAGAAGAACTATAGCAGGTGTTAGGTTTCTCTCCAAAGTCCATTTTCACACAAGACGCAGCGCTCAATGTCCTCCATGCCGCGTTTTAAATCCAGTTTGTTCTGTCACAGTCATCACGGACACAGTGAGATTTATTATTTCCAGTATGACTTGGAAAAAATAAAAAACTTAAAAGAGAAAGCACAAGATTCCCTCCTTACACAACAAACAAGGCTCAGAGAAAAGCTACAATGCAGTTTCAGTGTAGATAAATCTGCTGCTGTACATAAATAATACGGGAGAGGGCAGAGGAGGGGCCTGTAACGAGCTTTTCCAGAAGAACGGCCATGCTGGGTTGTTATTTTTCTTTTTTTACTGGTAGCCCTTAAAACATGATTCAGACGGATACCCTCTGCTGATTAAGCGCTGCTGTTCCTGGGAGCACGGAGATTGTGTCGAGCACACAATTTATTACAACCATGGTGACCCAGTTGGCTCCTAAGGTACAAAAAATAAAATAAAAGGTTGGCTACTGCAGGCGGTCAGCCATGGCTGTGATTGGCTGCTGAGGACTTTGTCTTTAGGGGACGTACGATTGGTGTGTTTGGATACATTATGTGCATGCTCTCATCTGTTTACATATATCTGCGCAGCCTTATTGGTCATTTTTTGAAAGTGAAGCGCTAGTTAACATGGTGGTTATAGCAGCCAGTGGTGTTTCAATGAGGAGTTTTCACGTGGACGGGAGAAAGTCATCCTCGGGCTCCGTGGGTTGTGTGCATGCCACGTTCAACTGGCACCGGCTGGTGGGGCTTATTTGATGATCTGTGGACAGTCGCTCCAGGCTTTGGCCTTTCGTTTCGCCAGTGCCAGCCAGGCCGGCTCTGTGGACACCTGGGGAGAGTCGCTGGAGGGGAAGCGCTTTGACACGTCTTTGACAGCAGGGGGCGACGGTGTGGAGTCTGAGATTTCAACTGGAATAAAAAAATTTTAAAAAGGTGAGTACCACACCACATTCTTGAAATTCACTCACAAACTCTAATTTATTTTACTTAGATTTAGTGGAACAGACCAAGGCAAAAGTAGGTGGTAAGTGTATGAAATGGAAGAAAAACATCCTTCAACAGAAAGTCGCTATCACTCAGAAATGACAAGAAGTTACTAATAAACAGTTGTAGGTTGGGGTCCCTACCTGTAACTGAGCTCGGTAAAGTGCTGGCCTTTTTTAGCGGATCTCTGCGCTCGAATCGTCCCAGCAGGCTGTCGGGTCTTTTGGGCTCCTCAGGAGTCTGAGGCTTGGAGGACGGACTGGTTCCTGCGCTCTCTCTCCCGTCTGTAGGACTCACCAGTGCAACCTGCAGAAAGAATTGAAAACTGTGTCAGGGAGAGTAAAGGACAGTGGGTAAATGGGGATCTGGGCCACATACACCGTCTTTCTCTCTGGCATGCTTCTCTGCTAGCTTGGCCTCTCTTTGGCTTCGACGATCCTCACGAGTCTGCTGCTGCTCCCTGAAGCCTTTCTGCTTCTGCAGGGCCAGGGTAATCCACAAGGGCCCGGCTTCCTTCTCCTGGACCCTTGCGCTGTCCAGTGAGTGCCTGGCCTGTAAGGAAGGTTTTTCTGCAGGAGAACACACATTTGATTTTTACTGTGAATACAGTAAACAGACTAAATGTTTTAGTCATAACAACAACTCTAAGCCACATTTACAGTTTCATGCACGGCACAGATCGATAGCAAATTGGAGTTAAAATGCCTCGTCCAAAGATGAATTAACATGTGAATCTACAACTTCCTGTTTGACCAAATGGCATCTTAGAAACACAAAATTTCTTTCCTCATAAACACAGAATGATTCCAGCTAATATACGGCTGGGCCCTGGTCCTGGAGACACTGACCTCGCCTGATGAGCTCTGCCTTCCTGTCTGACTTCTCTCTCCAAGGGATGTTGATGGAGGGGAAGAAAGACCTCTTCTCCTTTGGCTCCTCCTCTAAATGGACATTACTGTGGCTGCCTCTGTGCAGCTGAGTCACTGCCGATGGGTCTTCGCTTCTACTAGCCTGCTCCTGGACGGATAGATCCGGGCTCCCCGTCCTCTGGATCGCTTCCTCACAGGGGAACCCGTAGGCTACTTTAGGTAGCGGAGAAGGAGGAGGCGTTGGGGTGACTCCGGAGGGTTTGGGCGATGTTGTTGGTCTTCTGTAGAGCGGTGGTTTGGATAGGACTTTCTCTCCTTCGTTGTGCGGGATGGGGCTGGTAGGTTTGCCTAGCTTACCCCGTGTTATGGCAGGAGATGCAGATGCGTGAAGATACTTGCTCTCTACTCCCTCTTTCTGAGGTGATGTGGGACTTGATTTGTCAGAAAAGACGGAAGAGGCATCAGAGTCTGGCTCGATTGGCGTGAGAGGTGAAGGGACGCCATCGAAGCTGTCTCCAGCGCTGTAGCGTTTCTTCCGCTTCTCTGTGGATTGTTCGCTGTGAAAACGCAGAGAGTAGTTTGTCCTTCTCAGCTTTATTCCAAAAGGTGAGGGGTTGTCCTCTCCGTCCTGTCCCTGCGTCTCCCCCTCCTCCGTCTTGTTCTGAAGCCGGCTCTTTACTTCGGAGCCCTCGGGTCTGTCCCCGGGGCTGGGAACCAGGAAAGACGGGAGGTCTTTGGCAAACATGCACTCCTCTGAGCCTCTCTCTACAATCCGAACAGTTTTGCTTGTCCGAGTGTGAGGTTTAACGGTTGGAGATTGGGACGCAGCTGTAGGACTGTCAGATCGAGCAGCTTCCTCTCCTCCTCCATCCTTATGATCTCCGCTGAAAACCTCAGAGTTTCTGTTCGAGTCTCCAAACTTCTTCTTTGCAGGGGTGATGGAGAACTTGGCACTGGCGGACATTGTTTTTCTGAGGTTGGTGTGAGCAAACGGAGGCTGCTCATCACCGCTGAGCTGAGGCTGATTCCTGCTCGGAGGATCCGGGTACTCATCGTACTTCCCATCCTCGACCCCCTTAAATATCTTTGAGCGGATACTCGCCCACTCTGCCAGCACTGCTGCGCCCGACTGATCCGGGGAGACCGAAGACTCACTGAGAGACTTGGTTTTTCCAGATTTGCGGTCCGGCGAGCTCTTGCCCGTTGCGGAAGATGTTCCTTGGGCCTTTCTTTCCTCTCCCAAACCCAGTAGGGACTTGCATGCTGTGTCTTTGATCTGGTCTAAATTGACAGCTGTCCCACAGAGCTGGGCGCCTGTCACCAGGATAGCTGTGTGGGGGACATATGGAGATGCCGGCAGGTTGGGGGAGTCTTTTCTTTCCTGGGAGGAAGCCGTAGCTCTTTCCCTTTGATCAGCGTCCGCAGTGCCCTGATGGCTGGCAGCTGGTGTAACAGGGGTCAGATTTACCTTCTGGAAGAGAATCTGTTTCTCTCCAGAGGAAACCTTGAAGGAAAAGGGTCTCTGTCGCTCTTCCATCTCCCTCCAGCGCTGCTCCTCGGCTCGCCGCTTCCTCTCTTGTTCATCAGTGCCCCCAGCTCCCTCTTCTGTCAGCATCTTCTTCTGCTCCTCCAGTTCCAGCTGTTTCTTTTGCTCCGTCTCCCTCAGCCTCAGTTTCTGCTCCTCTTTTTTCTTCCTTTCTACTTCCTGCTTTTTGCGCTTCTCTGCCTCAAGTTCCCGTTGCCTCCTTGCCGCCTCCTCTTCTTGCTTCCTCTTTTCTTCCTCCTCGAGTCTCTTCCTTTCCTCTTCCTCTATTAGCTTTTGCTTTTCCAGTCGCCTCCTATCTTCTTCCTCTCGCCGTCGACGCTCTTCTTGCTTTCTCCTGCCCTCCTCCTGCTTCCTCCTTTCTTCCTCTTCCCTGATCCTTCTTTCCTCCTCCTCTCTCCTCAGCCTCTCTGCTTCCTCCCTCATCTTTCTTTCCTCCTCCTCTCTTTTTCTTCTTTCAGCCTCCTCACGCCTCCTCCGTTCTTCCTCTTCTTTCATTCTTCTATCCTCCTCCTCTCTTTGCCTCTCAGCCTCTTCTTGCTTGCGTTTTTCCTCTTCTTCTCTGACTCTCTTTTGTTCCTCCTCTTCTTTCCTCCTCCTCTCTGCCTCCTCTCGCATCCTCTTCTCTTGCTCCTCCTGCTGCTTCTTACGACTCCTCTCTTCCTCCAGTTCACGCATCCTCAGCTCCTCCGCCCTCTTCTTCCTCTCCTCCATCTCCTCTCTGAACTGTTGCTCCTCCATCTCCCTCATCCTCCTGGCCTCCAGTATTTCCTCCTCATAGAATCTCTGCTTCTTCAAGCTTTCCTTGGAGGACTCCAGAGATGCTCTGCGCTGGTCGGCTGCCTCCAGCTCCTCCTGCAAGACTCCAGGAATAGACACCTCCTGGAGATCCTGAGGATGAAGGATTGATTTAAAGTTCTAAGCCTCGGACTTTGGTGGATAATGTCACAGATCAACGTCTTCCTTACCAGTGTGAACCGCCGGTGTTTGCGGGAAATCCTCTGGTTTTTTGGTTTGACGGAGAGCTTATGCTTGGCGGCGGTGTTGTCCAGGCGAGTGACAGACTGGGGGACGGCATCTAGATTGATGGACTCAATGGTACCGGTTGGTGGGAGGACCCGTTTGGACCTCGGGGACTTCACTGGCGTGCTGTGCTGCGCAGATGATTGAGCTCCTTGGACCTGCAACAGAAAATGTATTTGCAGCAAGCTTGCAAAAGTCTCGACCCTCTTCTGGCTCATCATTTTATCACTGAGGTCACACATTCCAATGTATGTAAGTGGGATTTTGTTGGCAGATCAACAAAAAGTTCTGCATAACTTGAAAGCGGAAGGAAACATGATTTATGGTTTTCAAAACTCAAAGATTTTAGGCGTAGCGTGCATTTGTGCTCACCCCCCTTCACTCTGATGCTCCAAAAATAAAATCTGTAATAAATAATTGACTTCAAATATGAAAATGCTCAAAATTAAGCTTTTGGACTGAAAATTTTTTTTTGCAGAACACTAAACACTTGGACACAGCAAAGGGAGATGATGTATCTGATGACAAAGGTGGTTCTACCAGGTTCTAACAAAGAGGTGCCTAAAGGTAAAGTCACTCAGATTTCATTGTTTTTTAAATTGTACATTATTTTTCTTCCTCTTTACAATTTCACACTACTTTGTGTCTGTAAAACACATAATAACTGTGAAAAAAAGCTTAAAGTTAGTTAATACTTCTGAAAGGCCCAAATAAACATGAGACGAGTTCTACGTTTTGCTTCATCGAAGAAAGTTAAAATCTGCAGCCTAGTTTCCCCCAACCTGTAATCTTCACAATGAAAATCTCCTTCAGCCGTTACCTTTGGTTCCATTTTGGGCGGCTCAGCTTCTACGTGGGCCAACACCTTCAGAGGGCTTCGGGGAACCTCTTCCTCATCTGAGCTTCCCTCATCTCCCTCACTTTTTCGAAGAGAAGGAGGCCTCTGGCCAAACTTTATACCTTGTGCGATCTGCCTCTGTGTGGTGAATAGGTCAGATGTTTTAATCCACTCATCTGGAGCAGTCATGTCGTGCATTTGAGAATACGTTTGGATAAATGTCTCTGAGCAGGGTGTACCTTTACCACAAACCTTTATAGCCACCAACAAGCTATTGCATTGTTGTGGATGGATGTGTCACCACTCTAATCAGTCATGGTTCATTTAATCTGCTCTGTTGGCTTCCTGGCATAAAATCTGGGCACTGATGGGTGTTCAACAGCGATAACGACTCAAGACACACGTCAAAGCTCGTTTTGGACTGCATTAAAGAAGATATTAAAGGTGACCTACTATGCTTCCTCGAACAGGTTAGGATAGAACTATGGGCTATACAAAACCTGTTCACTACATTCTTTGCACAAAATAGTTTCCTAGATGATGAGATTTTAGTCTGATCAATTCTGCCTATTTCAAGCTCCTTTCAGAATGAGCTCTTTTAGAGTTTCCTGTCACTTTAAATCAAATTATTATGCCGCTGGTCACGCCCCCCAACTCAGTGTTTACATTCCCATGTAAAAATGGCTGCAAACAGATGCACGTATATACAACAGTACATATTTGAAAAGCAGTAGTGGGGCCTCCTTCACAACCAACAAGAATTCAGCGAGTGGTTTCTGAACGGTTGGCCAACAACAAAACATTGACCTTTCCAGCAGCCTTTATACAGCGCATGCAGCGGTAAAACCAGTGCTTTTACACTTGGGTTGCTAGGCAACAGTGAATTTTGGACCCAACAAGCGGGAGGTTTTTGGAAACTGCTTGTTTTACATACTCCAAAAGACATTAATTTATTACCAAAAACGGTATTAAAACAAAAACAACTTTGTTGTTTTGTTTTTTTAAAACAAAAACAAAGTTGTTTTTGTTTTAATGCTTGGGCTGTTTTTAGAAACAGTAGAGAACCAAAAAGTAACTTTTGCATTATACGTTCCCAACTAAGCATTTGAAATGATTCCAACTTTATCCCGATTCAGAATTTGTGCACTGTATTTAAAAGCTCAGTCTGCACCAGGAAACCTGCACATTTCAATGAACTACGGGTAACATAGAAAACAGAAGTGAAACACAACCTCTTGATGTGGTCTGGCGCAACTTGCCGAGAGACACTTTATCAGATATTAATGGGCATGCAGGTGGAATTTTAAACATGCGTGAATCGGTGAAAATCTATGAAAAATTCACCCTTGTCCTCACTTCTCTGTCCACCCAATTGTTATTTTTAAACAGATAACTGAAATTGTGCTTTTATTCATGCAAATTCAGTCTAACCTTGTCAAAGAACAGATCAGATAAATCCTAAAAAAGATCAACATTCATGGGAATTGTGAGCGCATGCAAACATCTGAACCTCAGTGCATGCATGTCTCCACTCTGCAGCGTGCATGTTGAGCTCAGAGAAGTGTAGGGTTTTGTGCGAGGACCACCTGAAGGTTCCTAACTTTATCTGAAACGTTTTCCTGGGACATGCTGTGATCCGGACCCAGTTCCTCCGGCGGCTCCTCTGGGATAAAGATGCTGTCGTGGGACAGGGCTCGAGATCCGATGGGATTTAAGTCCCTGCAGAGGATTGAGAGCGTTCTCAGAGGTGCAGCGCAGATCGTTCCTACTCTAGCTTTCTACACTCCTGCAGTTTCATTGGCATGATACAAATCGCTTCACTTTACCGTTTACAGTGCAAAGTCTCACTCTAAACTCCACTTTCAAATTATACAGTTGTCTTCAGAGATGACACAGCAATTTGAAGAGAGATTATGACTTGTTGAATCATTTCCTTGTTATAAAATGATCAATGCACCTACCTCAGATTTTTACTAGACTCCTCATTGTCGGACACAGCTCCACTGCACACTTCCCCGGTTGAAAAACTCGCTTTTAGCTCTGCTCCATCAAAGCTCCTTTTAGCTTCCCGTTTCTTCTTCTTCCCGAAGAGCCGTCTGAACGGCTGGAATTTGCCCTGTCGTCTTCTCTCTGCTGGTTGGGGGGCGGAAAAGAAAGTAGACGATAATCACAGCTCCATGCAATCACATCAATCTTTCTTTTTTTTTTTTTATCACGCTTTTTGTGAAGATAAGGAGCGGGATGATGCCCGAGGGAGTGGTTTCTTTTTTAAACATGCAACTCTGAGCAGATAATGAAATGCGAGCGACACTACTGAAATAAAATGAGTGAAAATAGCAGATAAGATGATAAGAGAGATGACAAGCGAAGAAGAAAACCTTGGGCTCCAGCTGGAGGGGATGGGAAAGATAAATCTCAAACCTTAAAAGCAGGAAAAGAAATGCTAGGGGGAAAAAAAATCTCTGTTTCAGTGGAAATGAACAAAAACAAAAACCAGAGGCAGAAAACAGCAACAAGTCAGAGAGACAAACGGCCAGTGATTCACAGAGCTCCAATGCCAAAAGTTTGACTCCTGCTGCATTTGACCTGCATTTAAGTGTTTTCACATCAGAGTTAGTCACTCTGTTTGGAAGTAATCTCTTCATGTGTCAGATTGGAAGAAGAGCATGCATCAACATGTGACATATCCAGCGAGAGAAAGCAGCTGTAAAACTTTTTTATTGGCGGTTCACGAGGAAGTCTTAAACCAAAGCAAGAAATTAACTTTGGACTCTCAGCTAAAGCTGCAACTTCACATTTGTCAAAGCAAAAAGAGAAAATTTACTGGTGTCTCATTCAAGCTCGCATCAGTTTCAACACATTTTTTTCTCCCCCCCCCTGTTGTGTTTTGCTTTTTCCCCGTGTCTGTGTACTTGTAAGGATGCACCCTGTGAAGTAAGTGGGTGAGGTTACAGAGCTGTGAAGCCACTCTACACCGCTGCAGAGACCGGCGTTCTCAGGCTCTGATGGTATCCCTTTCAGAGCTAAAAGTAGCAACTGGTGTGGGATTTCACTGCACACCCCGCTCACTGAACCCGAGGCATGATGGGAAGTGATACAGTAAACTAATTTCTCCTCTTAGATCTTTTGACCCTAAACTTTATCTTTTCTGTGGGAAGAAAAAAAAGACAGGCATCTGCACTGCATTATGGATTTTAATACATGTATATTTATAGGAATATGGGAATCAGGAGTTAGATTTGCACTTGTTTCCAGTTATAAAAATGCTTGATGCATTGATTTGTGATTTTGTTTGCAAGTTTAAGTTTCCTCAGTGATTAAAACCATTTTTTGTGCAAAAATGCTTCACATAAAGCAGAAGTTGCAGTCGAATAGCTCAATTTAAGCAAGTCTCTGAAAAGGCTAACACTGCCGACAGCAGGTTTGCTTAGTTAGCTAAAAACATTTTGCTATGAAATAAAAAAAATTTAAAACCCTTTTCAGTTTGCTAATCTATTAAATGTCCCTGTGCAGCTGAAACTGAAATAATTTTTGATTGTGAACTCCATTTAGCATTTTGTGACAGAAAATGCTAGTTAAGAAAAAAAAAAACAAGACAAAAAAAACCCACACCAATAAAAGTGTGTTTAAAAAAGGCTGTGTGTGTTGATTAAAAAAAGAGAGACAAACGAACACACTGCTGTGTTCAGAAGGTTATTGGTGGGAAGTAATGCAGTGTTATTTCATGATCAGACATTTCCAAACAGACATGGCAGATATGGAACCAGCTAGTTCTCACTGCCAGCAAATGTCTGATCTTAAATCAAACATTATGATCAGGGATAAATAAAGTTCTAATCTGGTCATTTTTAATAAGTAGCTGTTTTAAAGACAAGGCCATTTTCTTTTTGTTGCTGAACCTACCAATGTCCATGATTTTAACATAAAGCAGCTTTAATGTTTTAAACTGAAAAATCCACAAATGTCCTCCGTTTAAAAATAACAGTAATTCTTCCAATTATTTTCTTTCTCTTTGTGATTAAATCTACGTGAGTTTATATGCTTAATTCATAGTTATAATATATATTTATTTATTACATAGTTACGTAATATTTAATATATTTCTTCTGTCATATTCCATAAAAAAGACAATAAACTCAGTATAACATTTTCAGAGGGGGACTCTACAGTTTTTGCGTGTTTACAGAAATAGCTGACTACATGACAGAAAACATGACTGGCTTTTAGTGTTATGACTAACGTGAAGGGATTTTTTTTTTTCTTCCAGGTGGCAGACCTATCTACAGAGCTGGAGGGGTCACTGATATTTTCGTCTTGGATCTTTGTTCTGATGTGTGTTAGTGAGAAAATGGATGGTGTGTTTTAGCGGTCCGTGGGACCAACTGATGCCAAGGTGCAGCGCTGATGTTCTGCTTCCCTGCAGCATGTTCTCCCATCATCTCTGCCCATCCAGTGGCACAAAGCCCATAATGCACTGCCACGGGCACGCTCAAACGCTCATGCATGAAATAAGACAGGACACTTTCTTTTTTTTTCTTTCCTTTTCTGCAGAGTAGACAACGCGGGAGTCGGATCCCACAGAGCTCCAGCCCAACCCAACTCGAAGACCGACTCTTTCTTTCTGTGAACTCGCAGTGAAGTGCATTTTGTCTAGACGTCTTCACTTTAGACCCTTTCTGGGTTTTACAATTCAACCCTCTGATGAAGGATTATTTACTATCCGGTTAGGGGGCTGTCATTTAATCCAACTTTAATATAAAGACAGATTTTAGTTGATGTAAACTACGATATGCTGAATTTTACTCACACATTTGAACTGGAACACTAACAAATAATGTTAAATAAAATGTAAAGAAAGATTTGCCAACATATATGCAATAGAATTGTTGTGGACAGACAATTAGGTAAATTTTATAAGTTTTTTAATCAAAATACAAAGTATTAATCAAACATAAGCTTAGTGGAATTTAAAAGCGATGATTAGGGAATATGAAAGCAGAAAATATGTAAAATGTGTAGCATAAAAGACATTTTTCTACAGTTATGTCCAAAACAGTATATGTATATATGAGGTACTCCAAGTAAAACAATGTGATTAAAACTTCTCTATGTACTCAGCAGTACTTTTACATTGAATAGTTACCACAGTCCAGGCTGTAAACTGTAACAAACTGTATTCATAAAGTCAGAACACTGCTGACTTTATGAATTGCTTAGGCTCATTTTTAACTTTAAACTAGATCATAAAAATCAGATGCACAAATCCATGGACTGATATGATCAATATTAATGTTGATCATATCAATGTTGATTATATTAATGTTTGCATCACGCATTGCGAGGCTACTGATTAAACACTTCCCAGGGGTTTTGGCTGATCTCACATTCAAACTCTGCAACTCTGGTCTTTATACATCTGGGCCACATGTGGTTAAGATTTATTAAGATTCTTTTCTATAAATGCCATTTCTGAAATAAAACTTAAAACTTCAAATCAACATATCAATCATCTTACAAAGATCGAGGAAAAGCAGGAAGAAACTTAGCAGAAATCTGAACACAGCACACAAGTCTCCTTTAAAAAGTCAAAGCCATCACCACACCATGCAGCTCTTAAAGAGACAGTGAACCACACTGGAACTATTTTACGTATGAAGCATTTTTATGTTGATCTGACCATGTGCTTTGAATCATTATCCCAGGATAAGGTCCAGTAGAAACACATTTCCATCACAGTCTTATTTAAAATCACCTGATATTTCAAATAGTTCAATATTTCATGTACTCTAATAAGTCTCCCAGGGCCTTTAGAAAAGCATGATTTTACATATTCGTCCTTTGATTGATTTTGCATGTTGGCTTGATGTGATTTGTTTATGTAACTCCACTGTCTCTTTAAAAAAGCCCTTACAAGCACTCTTTAGTTCCTATTTACCTGAGCCTCTGGGTTCGGTTACCTCTAAAAGCACCTCATGGTTATTTTCTGTTGCATCCGTTGCCATGGTAAACCGCACACTTTGACTGTAGTGGGAGAAAAAGAAGGTTGAACATAAAGGCGGGGTTGCTGTTATTTACTGCAGAGAGAGAGAGTACGAGGTTTTAACGGAGGAAAACAATGAGAGCAGAGGGACACGGGAAAGAGAAAACTGACTGCAGAGAAGCTGCAAACCTTCACCAGGTCCTGCTTTTCTTTTAGTTCTCCGCTGCCTCCAGCACTGTCATCAGAAAAGATTGGCTCTGTTAGCTTCTGCAGAGCCAATCTTCTGCGGCCGGATAAAGGCTGTGCTGTTCGCAGTGCAACACGAGCGCTCTGAGGCCGCTCTGTTTGCTCACTTCTTTTCAAATCCACTCCGGCTTCCTGTTAACATTTCATCCTGTTATGAAATGATCCAAAACGTTTGTGTTTTCTCTCTGCTTTTATGTAATTCTGCAAATCTGAATGCATTACGAACTGTTCTTTTTACTTTTTTGGGTCGTGTTAACCGTTTGTTTCACAAATCAAGAAACCAAACAAATCTGGAGTTGACTTCTGATTCAGTGATGGAGGAATATTTCACTTCCAAACTATGACATTTAGCCCTCCCATAACTGGACTTATTTATCTAACATTAGATTATTTTAGTTATTTATAATGATTGACACGTTTAAATTTGGAAAGCTTTCAAATAATATTAGCATTCACACTGCTGCCTAAATCAAACCCACTTTAACAAGATTTATTGGACTAAAAAGCAAAGAGACTGATTGTTTTGTTTCAAATATCTACAGTTCAGTGAAAAAGTATTTGACCCCTTTACAAATTTATAACACATTTTAGATCAAGCAAATGTAAATATCAAAGATACATTGATTAAATAAATAAAAACGATCAGGTTTAGAATACGAAATTAATGTAAAAAAGAAAAAGATCTGACCAAATAAAACTAGCCCTACATGGAACTATAACTGTCTCGTATTTAAAATCGTAAATTAACTGTGATTAAATATATTGTTCGGATTAATTTCACTACTAATGCCCAGTCAGATGACAACCAGAAAGCTAAAATCAAAACATTTCCCAAAAAGATCTGCTACTGGCCTTTATTTAACCGCGGCTGGACAGGAAGAAGGGTAGAGAGAGACACAGCAAATGGTCCTGGGAATCGAACCAGGGACACCCACGTTCAGGACTGCAGCCTCTCTGTATTGTGTCCCTGCTCTACCACAAAGACATTTCTAATTGTTTGGGAATTCAGTGAACCACACTGATCAAAAAACTAAGACGATTAAAAGAAAATTTTATAGTGCAAATACTTGTTGATGGTAGTGAAAAGAGACAAAACCAGTAATTAAGTTGAGGAATAATTTCCTTTTCTTTTAACTTTGGTTATCTTTGCCTGATATTAAAATATGTGAAGTCACAAGTTTCCTTCAGGAAGTCATCAAAACATGGCACCTCTATTAACCCTTTAACAACGTTTTTAACCAGCGTTCAACAGAGAAGTAGCTCCTATAATGAGCTCAGCAGATGCACAGTTCCACTAGATGTTTGCCAATTGCTGATGGCTAGTCTGAAGGAGCTGTGTGGTCACAGGGATGGCTGCTCTGAAGCCTGCAAGCCGAGGAGGGGCTGTGTCCTCTAAGGCGGAGCTAGGTCCAACCAGGCGTTTTGCACAACTGACTGGTTGATTCAAGGATTTCTCTAATATGCATGAAAGAATCAAAGCAACACTCCACATATGTTTTTGATGAGTGAATAACATAATATGCTATAAAGCTGAAGAAAAGTCAATTTTACATAATACTGGCCCTTTAAGAACAGAGAACCAACCCCCAAACAGCCACTGCTGAAAAAGCCTGACAACAGAGCCTCCTAATAACCTGCCTTTTCTGTCCCAACACCTGCCTGCACTGCATCACTCAAGCTAGAGGTTTTCTGCTGCACCGCATGGCTCGTCTGCAAAGCAGCCGCATAAAAGCAGACGGCACGTCAGACAGTACTGAGAGAGCCAGAGAGACGTCTGCCGTCTCCAGTGGGACCAGAACGCAGCGTACTTCCTTCCTGAGGGGGACGGAGACAGACGGACACTCTCAGAAATGTCTCCGCAAAACAACAACAACTTAAAAAAAGGCTCTTTGTCCAGTCAGAGCAGAACAAGGAGCAAACAAGCATGTTTGGTAGTAGGAGTGTATGAACACAGAGACAGTGTGCAACTGTGTCTACTGCTGCCAAGAAGGATACTGTTGATTTCCTCCCCCCCTCATTTTATTGTTTGTGTCTTTGGTTCGCCGGTTCTAAATTTGCGTTTTCTGGTGAACTAAAGCAGAGGAAGACGATGGGATGAGATAAGCATGCGCTCTTTGACAAATATACACCTGCATCACAGCATGGCAGTGGTGTAAACACAGTGCAGCATCCTACAAACAACCCAGCACCACAACATCCCTTAACCCCCACAGCCACTGGAGTCCCGACGGTGCTGGTTGTGTGTTGCAGCAGCAAAGTGTCACAACCTTACAACACGAGCAGCTTGCTGACGAAGCAGACAGACCAACGCAGCGGCGCCTTAGAAACCGTTTTACCTATTTCGGCAGCACAGCTTGAGACGGCCGTGCACCACTGCAGCAAAACCCGGGGGAATATCGATCTGCTCTTTATCACAAAGCTCGTTTTACCCAGATGAATGTCGCTGCCGTCTCCACCGAGGCCTCGAGGTGGGGGGGGGAGAAAACGAGGGAATAAATAAAGAAACGGAGGTAGAACAACAGGTTTGAGTTGTAGGAATGTGCAGTAGAGGTGAGGAACATGAAAACGGCATGAAAGGTGACTGAAAGGCGGGGGGAGGATGATGATGAAGAAGAAGCTCTTCCAAACAGATGCCCACAATGTTCTTGGCAGCCCTGATAAAGACTCTCTATACTGCCAAAAGAAATCACTCATCTGGTTACAGAGTGTGTTTGTGGACTTTTTTTGTACTATTCTTCCAGGGACTCATTTATTTTTCTTTGAATTCTGACTTTTTTTCTCCCCTCAAATTTCTGACTGATCTGAGAAAAAAGTCTGAATTCTGAGATTAAAATCTGAATTATTTCTTTTTCAGTGGCCTTAGTCCTCTTCCGTACATTTGTGAGGTCAGACGCTGATGTTGGACAAGAAAGCCTGGTTCACACTCACCCTTGTAATTAAAAAAAAATAAAATCTGTCTGTATATTCTTGCCAACAGGACAGTACTTGCCATATACAGAGAAAGGGAACATTTCTTCTGCACCCAGAGCTATGGGTTCTTCTCTTTTGCTCACCTCGTGGGATTTATAAAGGACTTAAACATCAGTCAACAAGCCTAAAGTCTTTGTAATTCTATACTAGTGTTTGGCTCATCATCTTTTGGAAAGACACACTAATAACCTATCTTGAGTTTTCTGACAAAAGACTAAAAACGAGTCCCAATATTTGAAAAAGTTCACAACATCCATCCAATCTAACAAAGTCCTCAAGGCTTTGGGTAGAGAAACCGGGCCCTAGCAACACATCCTCTTCTCCATATTTGGTGGTGCCTTTCTGTATATCCATCCAAATCACAAGGTTTGAGTTTCACATCTGAAATTACATGTTTTGAATTGTGACAATAGGGCAGAAAGGGTTACTTCCTAACATCCCTCTGAAGCTAAAGAATAGCATTTAGATAGCATCCAATAATCATCATGGAGACCTGTTGACTAAAAGATACACATCTTTGCTGCTGATCTCTAATGCAATTCTCTACTGAGTGTTGGAGATTTTTGTTTTGACTTCCTCTAAGCTGCCATATCAGCTTTCTTACTGTGAATAGGCAGAAGAGCCTCATCCAGCCTAGCAGAAAGAAGCTAAAACACATGATATATTTATACTAAAGGGAAACAGAAAGTCAAGGATTAATAGATTTAAAAGATGCATAAATTATTAACTAGGAACAACTAAGGAACTATTTTGGACATTGGTGGTACATTTTGAGGTGGTGATTCCAACAAACTTAATCTGCAAAAAGAAAACATTTTAACAATCCCATTCAGGATCTAGAGCAGGGGTGCCCAAAGTCGGTCCTCGAGGGCCGGCATCCTGCATGTTTTAGTTCTGTCCCTGGTTTAACGCACCTGGATCAAATGATGGCTCATTAGAAGGCCTAAG
>CAEFZX010010377.1:0-11943 GCA_903066825.1 Alfaro cultratus
TTGTTTTAGATTCTTCTTTCAAGATGACTCAGTTTTACTTCTGAAACATTAAGTAACTAATCACTAATCTGTAACAATTATTTTTTTTCTCTCATATCACAAACAATAAATTCTAGAAATTTGCGGTTGTTTGTGGTCTAGAAATTTTTTTTACTTTTCAGTTACAAAAAGTAACTGAAAAGTGTGAGATGGAACAAAGTTTTGCATATTTATTTCCAAATAAAATTCTGAAAAGTGTGGTGTGCATTTATATTCAACCCCTTTGAGTAAACACTTGAACTAAAAATTTCCCTGTTGACACATATTCTTTATATTCAAATGATGAAGTTTATTGAGGATGAGAACGTTTGGTTTCAAAATGTCCATGTTGTGTTCTGAATCAAAGTGAGAAACATTTCATTTTCTCTTTGACAAGCTTCGAGGGGAACCTTTTAGTAAGTCTCTGATTCTCAGGTATGTTTCTAAATAGAAACATTGGCACAATAATTGCTGCAAGATGTTACACTTCTGAAATCCCAAGCATTTGACCAGACATGTTTAAAGTTTAGAGTTGTGAAGGAATGCACTTCATCTACAAATGTTCCTGCAGCTGTTAAATACATGCTGGATTTATCTGTAGCAACAACCATTGTTTTAAAAAACTAATCTGTAGAGAAAGAATGCACAGACTGTCATAGAACTATATTATGCACATATTTAAACAACAGAAGTGTTTTTCTGTCATCACACTCCAGGTGGCAGCTACTGTCTTCCCCCCATAATCAAAGAAACCTGCATTGTCAGAGGTGCAGCTCTTACTAAAGTACCACAGTATATTTATCAGACAGAAGCTCGGCTTTTATCATTCCATCATTTCCTGATGGAAGAGGGGAAATGGATGTTTTTCCCAGTTTGATAGATGCTAATGGACACTTAGAACCAGTGATAAGATGTTTTCTTGTAATTAATTCTTCTGTTTTGAAAAAACAACCCAAACAAAATTGAGTGTATGTTACTAATGGACTCAAATGTAGCAATAAATGCTACACTTTGGTGCAGTGATATTTAGTCATTATAGGACACAAAATGCTTCCTTTGCTTTTCAAAAACTACATTAAAAAGTTTATGAATTATTTACCACTTAATGTAAAGTTTTGTTTTAGATTCTTCTTTCAAGATGACTCAGTTTTACTTCTGAAACATTAAGTAACTAATCACTAATCTGTAACAACTACATTTTCTGTCATATCACAAACACTAAATTCTAGACATTTGTGGTCAAGAATTTTTTTTAACTTTTCAGTTGTTCCTTGAGATGGAACAAGGTTTTGCTTCTTTTTTTTTTCCACACAAAATTCTGAAAAGTGTGGTGTGCATTTATATTCAACCCCTTTGAGTAAATACTTGAACTAAAAATTTCCCTGTTGACACATATTCTTTACATTCAGTCAGTTTGGGTAAACAGTGATGTCTTGGTAGGTTTATAGTTCCATACTCTCCTTTTCTAGATGATGGATACATCCAGAAATTGCAAAACTGTTTTATAATCTAATCCTGCTTTAAAATACTCCTCAAAATTTGAACTGCAGAGAATGCCATCCACCTTAAGAAAGTTCATTACTTTAAAGAGACTACTTTAGTTCCTGATTAATCTATTGATTATTCTGATGATTAATCAGATAAAGAAATTGTTGCATTCTGCAGATTTCTCATATAAGCCTTTTTTTAATGCAATATTAGAAATACATTAAAAGATGCAGTTTGTGTTCAGATATTAATCTTCCAATCTTTTAATATCACATTATCAAGACACATTTAAAAATTTCCTGTCAACTTTAAACATTTTTAACTCAAAAGCACGGCGGGCCGCTGGATGAGTGACTGTCTTAGCGTCCAACCACCAGGCTTAGCAAGTTTTCTGGGGGAAACCTTGCACTTCTAACACCATCATGTGAAAAGCTCAATTTGAATTGGGTGAAGCTAAAACTTTGCCATTTGAGAAGCTTTGAGTAGAACATATTTACAGACAAAGTTGCTTTTTTTTTTATCCTAAATGCAAAATGTATGAGTTTTGTACAGTTTTGACTTACTTATTGTTCTGTGTGTGTTGTCCTTTCAGCAAATGGCCATTTTTTGAATTTGTATACTCCAGCTGACTATTAATGGATTACTAAATTACTTGACTATTATTTCAATAATCTGTTCCTCACGATTATCCGTTTCAGCCCTGGACATTTGTCACATGTGAATTCTCTCCCGTTCTCAACTGTTCTATGTATCAAGTCCAAGTACCAGATACAGACAAGCGTATTTATCCCCAAAACCTTTAGAATTTGTAAAGGTTACATTTCTAAAGATGGTAATAATGCCTTATCTTGTCTGAGGACTCAGTCATTCACCCATACGTTCACATTCATACCCTGATGGTGGTAAGCTACATCGCCCTGGGCGCCACTGAGCCCTGCGACCACCAACAGGAGAGGCAAGTGAATTTTCTTGCCCAAAGACACAAAGACTGATATGGAAGGAGCCGTGGTTCGAATAGGACAAATCCCCATCTCCTGCTTCACCCCACAGGGACATAAAAATATGTTAAACACTTTATTCGTAAAAACGTAGCATCAGTAATTTATATCAGAACAAATAAGCCTAAAAGAGATAAAGAAGACACAAAAACGGCAAACACAATCTGCTAAATAGAACCATGAAATTATCTCACAAGCACAAAGGCCCTGAAAAACCAGGAAGCAGCGGATGACATTTAACATACCCATGTGAGATGAGGCTCCAAAATCTCTTTGAAAAACTTTCTGATATTTATCCAATCTCAGTGAGTGGGAGTGTGTGGGAAGGGCGCGTTTTCTCATGCTGACCTCTGAGAGTTTGCTGACACAACCCTCAGAGGGTGAATACCAAATGCTGTAGCTGCAGGCAAAGCTCTACTGGTTTATGTCCTCCAAAGCCTGTTTTCAGCCTCCCCCATCCCTGCCTCTTTCCCCCCACTGCTCTTGTTCAATTTAAGAAAAAGACAACAGGATTTGAATCCCAAAGATATGACCTGCTTGTCAAACAGAACCCCGCTGACAACTATCCCTTCTTTTTTTGTGCAAGTTCACCGTTAGCTTGTTGAGTCAATGTGTTCCCAACCTCAAGCAGCGCAAGTCAAGTAACCTTTTTATGCTGATCCCTGTCCGTTGCTGTTGCATCTCCAGAGCTCGGCTGTACAGGAAGGGGAAGTGACAGTGTGTGAGAGCTGATGGTGAGGGATGGTGGGGGTGCAGCATCCCCGCCGGGTTCGGGCTGCAGCTTTTTCTTTGCCTGGGGCGCCTCAGTTCAGCTGAGAGGATGTGAAATGAATCACTGGATACTGGCTTTGGTTTTACGGACCCGGTCGCAGCCGAGTACAAGCTATCCTGTCTGAAAAGGTCAGTGGTGTAAATACTGTGGGTGGTGGTGGTGGTGCGGGGGATCTAACATCCACAAAAGGCCATGTTTGCATCACAGTAGACTGGCGCTGTATGAAGACAACCTTTGTTTGAGTGTTTCTATGAAAAAACGACTGAGCAGGTGGGTGTCATTGGCTGCCTTTCCATAGACCATAATTTAACAATTTGACATGTGGAAAAACAAATCTGCTTAATGGAAACACACCAATAGGTTTGTCATGATAATAAATTTAGCTTAATGATAAATTGTCCCAAAAGTTATTGCAATAAACGACAATATTGTTGTTTTGAGACCATTTTTAACTAATATAATGGTGGTGGCATTCACAAAGATCAATTTATTTTAAACTGTAATGAGCATTTAACACTGGGGCTGGGCAACATGAACAAAACAATAAATAACATGAATTATGAAATCTCTGTAAACAAAATTATCCTTAAAAAAAGACCAAAGCACCAGACTGAAGACTTTAATGGTCCAGGTTTTGGTTGAAAGAAAAACGCTAAATTATGCAAATGGAAATTATTGAGCTTGTTTTAATTTATCATGGGATTAATTGATTTATTGCTTATTGCGTCACGCCTGAATGCCAATTTCGAAAAGAACACATTTTTCAATAAAAGGTTTTGTCATTACAACGAGGTGGGGTTTTTATTCAAAATTGACTTATTTCGCTGAACTGCAATGGAAACACTTTTAGCGTCTCACGAGTCACATGAGCAACTGCTGCCACTGAAGCAAACTGCAAAGAAAACAACAGGAAGTAGTTGGAGGACGATGGTGCAACATGTTTTAATGACTTATCGCATGAACTTTATTCACGTGTGATTTCAATTGTGTGCCTTATGTAATGAAAATGCCGCAATTTCAAATTGTTGACAGTGGAATATTGACAAAATTTTGCGCACATTTGTAATGGAAACACACCAAGACATTTATATCCCTGAGTTTGACATTGCACATTAAACCATGACATAGGATACTTTCCTTTCCTTTTACTATCAGTTTAGAATGGATCCGACTCAGTGTGTGACAAACTGAATAAAAGGCATGTCCCAGAACATCAGCTTAGGCACACCAGGAGGCAAACTGCAGAAAGGTTTTGTTTAATTCAGTCTACAAGAAGAAATCACAAATCTCTGGAAAAGCCGGATCAAGTGGCTTCGCCTCAGTTATTTCTTAAATGTGTTTTTTTTCCCTCGACGGGTCAGAACTTTCCTCCTATCCATGTTCAGAAATGACTCCGCTTGATGCATTTAAATATAAATTGTTGATTCATGACCCTATGAATAACAGAGAATCTTTTTCTAGGCCTATGAAAGCACATGCAGGACCCATATTGATTTTCTAGCACTCTCTCTTTCAAACAGCTTTCAACCAGGTGTAAAACTTGGTGTTGTTTGAACCAAACAGAAAAGAAACTCAGATTAACTCACAAAATACCCCAAGGATGCGAGAGTTAAAAATAAAAGCAGCAGAAAAGGTGAAAAGGAAACGGATGAGGATGACCCAGGACCCAGCAAGCATCTGTTTTGAATCCCAATCATGTATCTGCTTGAATATCAAAGCTCAGCCTTTGATGGACAACCAAGACGAAACGGGAGATGTGGGGAGATCTCAGCTGCTAAAATAATGAGGCAGGAAAGAAGAGAAAATAATTGCAGATGCATCTTTTTTCCCCCTGAAAGATCAAGAGAGAGGGAGATATGCAACCTTGTGAGTGCTTCACAAGATCCATGTAAATGTGGATGATGTCGCTGCAGGCAAATGGAAATAAACCTAAAATGTAGCATCTAGTTTCAGTGAAGTTTTTTTTGTAGTTGTGAAAGATTTAGCAGGATGTATCCTGCGAAAACTAACATATGTTTTTACTTATTTATTTTTATTTGTCTGGGTTTTATCCCACATTTTATGTCTCATTTCTTCTGACAACCACTTGGTGCAACATCAGCTCAACACTTTACTCTTGTACCTGTGGGTTAGTTAAATCTAGTGACTCGCCTCAAGGCATCTTTGCTGCCGCTGATAATGTAAGCGAGCGGGCTCTCTTGAAGCCACAGCTGAGTTTCTGAGGATCTCAACAGGAAACCACAAGGTTAGTAGGCTCAACTCGTAACCACGGCTGCCTCGTTATTTCTGTTGGAGAATAAAAATCCCAACCACCCACCTGATGGGAGTCCTTTTAGCCAAGTCCATCTAAAGTTAAATGTCAATGACTGACCAACGCAATGTATGGAAAAAGATGAAAGTCCTCTTACATCAGTAATAACCACTCTAAAGGAGAGACACTATTTAGTTCCTTTTTCTCTTTCTGTTAGCCATCCTCCCTTTCATAGTGAATCCAGCCTCTTCATCCTTCTTCTTTAAATAAAAGGCTGAATAAAACGGAGGGCAGGGGACCAGTAAATATCCTCATAAATGGGATTTGATTTTACTTTCCCCTCCTACATTCTTCTCCGTTAATTAACATTAACTTTTTCCTCTCATTACTATATCAGCGTCTCAGCTCCGTCTGGTCCGTGTGGCACAAAAGGACATCATAAAACGTGGCGAGTATTCGCACCAGTGCGCCTGAAGATCAAATCAGGCTGCGCCATAAAGAAAAGGCACCAGGCTGTCTCTCTCATAGCACCGCAGCCCAATGCAATTATCTGTCCGGGTGATAATAGAACTCATAGGGAGGTGTAATGGCTTTTAGATTTGCACCTTATCATCATCATCATCATCCCAGCCAGGGCTGTAGCAGGCCAGCTACATTAGCATTCAACAGCGTCTGCTTCTACACTGTACATATATCCCACTGTGAGAACATTGTTGCGTTTCTTTGGAGATTTTTTCGCCCATTTAGTCCTTGCTTGCTGTTTTGAATGCCTGAAATGACGTAGAGACGGAGAGGCTGCAGCCAACCGTATCACGTACGGCACACAAATCAGCACATTATCCCTCTTCACCTCTCTCTAATCCATACACAGTGGTGATAGCAATATAATCACCCAGTTTGATTGTGCGGTCTTCAGTGTGGTGAGTTGATAAATGCTGAAAACATTGAAAATAAAATGCCTGGTATGCAAAATACAAAGCCACACATGTCTGAGCTTGCAGCAAAGAAGAAACTGAAGACATTCTTACAATGGGGGGTAATTGTTTGGTCATTATTTGTTTCTTTGCAGCATAGTGTATTAACTGTAATGGGAAAAACAGAAGAAAAGCGATTTGTCCGGGTGGAAATCATAATCCTTTATTTCTGTGGGGGGATTATGATTTATGTTTATGCTGCCATTCTATTTGGTTTCACCATAAAATATGAATAACATGAGAAAAAATACTCATGGATACGACAACCAAAGCATATTTTTTATATTCATAAATTACTCAGTCTAACCTGAGATAGACAATATGGCTTACTGCCCAGGGTGGCACATCCAAAGGGGCGCCACAACGGAGGAGAGAATAATTTGAAATAATAATAAAATAAAAACAATCTTTAGTTGCATCCTTAATGACTGCAACTGATTATTTGCACACTCGGGAATTATTTTTCCAACATAAAATATTGCTGAGCTTCTATGTAGATGATGATGCTGAACTTAGTATATTATTTAAAATTGATGTTTCTGCTAAATTAAACGGCAATTTCTGTTCTTTTTTAAGAAGTCTAAATGCATTCATCCAAAATCTCAGATATTTGAACTCCACTGGATTATTGCTTACTGAACAAAGATGATTCAAAAGAAATGTTTAAATAACTTTATCATAATTTTGAAGAAAAAAAACACGATCTTTTGTTACTGTGTCACTATAGATTAAGACAAGAGTGAAAACGATCTGTCACTCTGCCTAAAACACTAAGTATGAGATAAACATTTTTTTGTTGTTGTTTTGCATATTTGCTTTTATGGGAAAGTGGGTCTGCCTTTGGTACAGTGTTGGTCAGCAGAAGATGGGTCTCCATTTGTGCAGAGACCGCCACCGAATGTGTTGGACGTGCAGCGGAGGAGAAGAAAATAATCAGAGTAAGCAAAAAATGATAATACAGACAGAAGTATTGCTTCTACCACAAAAATATGAATAAAAAAATCCATAAGAAGGGAAAATAGTGAGGAGCAAGCAGAGGAAAATAACCAATAGAGGAAGCGGATGAAGAGGATGTTGTAAATTAAATGGATGAAAAAATTAAGAAAAAACAAGCAGACGGGATAAAAAAAGGGCAAAACATAACACTTAATGAAAATAGAATGAAATACAAGCATAAAGAGAAGGTACACAACATTAAAAATAACATTGAGACCTCAGAAAGTTATAAATTATGCTGTATTACATAATTTCATACTTACTAGAAATGTAGCCACTGATTTTGTACAACAAGCCACACAGATTACTTTGTTTACAGTAAAAGGGGTTGAGCTCGTGTTTCAGACACATCTAATGTGTGAAATGGTCTTCCGTCAAGATAATTACCTGAAAGCCTTTTGTGCGCGCACACACACACACACACACACACACACACACACACACACACACACACAGGGAGGAGAGCACTCACTGCTGCAGCTCACACTGCTAACTTTGTGTTCAGACATGGCCCAAAGAAAGTGGTTCAAACAGCCTCTGCAGTATAATTAAGGTGTACTGAGAATGAGTAAAGCACACAAGTAATTACTGCACTTTGATAGCAGCTGTACTGGAAGGCTTTAAGTGAAAATGCAGTTTTTGAACATGTAATGCAGAGATTTCCTAAAAGTCATAAAAAAATAAAATGTAGTCAATTCAGGGCTTGAGATTTCTCCTTAAGTAGGCAGTGGAGAATAAGCAGCATTTAAAATCCTGTTTTGTTTTTTGCTTTTTATTGTTTCTCTAAGAGACTGCCATCATAAAAGCGGAGACGAAACCTCAGATACACTTTGAATAATTTTTTCACTAGTTAGAAAACACTCAAAATAATCAGAACAAATTGACAAATTGTTTTAGAGGACTCTGCAGCACACAGAGCGCTCAAGGCCAAAGTAAACGGATTTTGAAAGTGTGAAGCATTTCAATTAATTCACATGGAAAACCACCAAAAGCCATAATCACCCACGAGACTAACAAATTAGCTTTTCTATTCGCTGAATGTGAACAGGCCTTCAAGAGATCTGGGGTCAGAGTCGGCCATGGCAACAGAGATGGAGACAAACTCCCTGATGTTTGTTTAAAAGTTTCCCACTCTTTCCTCTGTCTTTGCCTAATCTACAGGATTAAACTACTTACTTTCACATTTAACAAATATATTTGGTAACACTCTATTTGAAAGGGTGTGCATAAGACTGACATGACATCGTCATAAACATGACATAACACCTGTCATGAATGTTCATGACTTGTCAAAGTGTCATTCAGTAAATAATGACACTTTTAATGCAAAGTTGTGCTAAAAGTTGCATTAAGAGTGAATTAAAATGTCAACTATAGATTATTCGGTAAATAATAACATTTTAATGCAAAGTTGTGTTAAAAGTTGCATTAAAAGTTCATCAAATGTGTCAACTTTCATTGAAAGTGTCATAATTTACTGAATGACACTGTGACAGTGTCATGTCCATCTTATGTACACCCCTTCAAATTAAGGGCTACCAAATATTTAGCACTGGTAAAGTCAAATAATGCAGTCATGTCAAACGCATGTATAAAAATATCAGTTAAAAGTGTGAATAAATTATGCGGAAAACTAATTCCTTTTAAACAGAGGAAGTAGTAAAAACCTGCATTATGTTTAGAGAATACACTGAAATCTAGTGATTATATTCATCTCTTGTTGTTTCTCAATGCCTGGCCTTTAATCCTGCTTTTGGAGTGATGGCTTCTTCCATTCTGAGTGGCCTTTCAGTCCATACTGGTATATAACTTTATTATATTATTATATTATTATATTAATAATGATTCCTTCTACCGGCTTCAGACAGTATCTTTACAAGCTCTACTGGTTTTTGTTCTGGGGTTGAAAAACACAAAGCATCTCCTCCTAGGAGTGTGATGTCTGAACGTTGCCATGATGTTTATACCATTATGTAACATGGAGTTGTGGAGGTCCAAAATTACTTTATGCCTAATATTTGCTGGCTGATTGTTACCTAAAAGGCATATTAATCTTAGTGGAAGCATAATTGAGTAATTCTAACCGACCTAAATCAACAGAGGTTTTGTCTGATTTGATGTCAGACATTGTAGAAACATTTCGTCCAGTTTGTGTGAACATCTGGTTTTAATTGTATTTTGAGTAAAAAAAATAAAAAATAGAAAAGAAAAATGCATCAAAGCTCAGTTTAAATACAATAAAATAGACGATATTAGGTAAAGAACCATTCTGGCAGTATTGTGTAACATAAAGGGTGATAAGAAACACAAACAATGCCAAAAACACCAGCACTTACTCTGTGGGAAGTTCATGCAAGGGTTAGGTGATTCACATCCTGAAGTTTATCTTTACTGTATATCTTGAAGCATAAGGAGCTGCAGCTGCATGGGCAGCAAATTCCCAGACTGAGTAAACTCCAGGTTGTATCTCAGCTGGTGTGGCTGGATTGTAATTACAGGAATGTGGAATAAATCTAGTCCCGGGTGGCTAATGTTGCAACGCTCTTGGCTCAAGCAACTGGAGAACAGGCAACACTGGAAGGAAGCAATAAAGCATCAACCCAACTGCTCCAGAGATTTTTTTAAATTAAAAGTTCAATTCCCTTTACAACCTGTATAATTTCTATATGTTGTAAAGAATTTTTATGTTACTGGCTAGAAAAATTTCATTCATTTCATCCAAAGATGCACTACGAGTTTCAGCTTGTGGTGCACAGGTTACCACGGGTTGTGTGGAAAGTTTATAGGTGTCAGATCAATGATCACGTTTTCAGATTTTCACAGCCTTGTTACCTAAAGGCACATGGGAACAGCAAAAGACTCACTCTGACCTATAAGAAAACCTAATTGCTGTTTAAATGAAGACAATAAACTGTTAGGCACACGGAGAGAACTGCTATTATAGTAGATGATGGCATTCCAAGGAACTGGATTGGCATTCAAACACAGGATAATGAACAACACTGCAGTTAAAGAAGAAGTGTCAGTAAAACGCAGGTTTTTTACGCTGCAGTTTTCAGACTCACTCCTCACCTGCCTGAGTTCATTACACAGCGTAGACAACATGAATTTCCAGTCCAGTGTTAATTAGTCAAACTCTAAATGCTCCATTTTCTACAACCTTGTTTTTCCTCAACCGGATGAGCTGTTTAATTGCCTATTACAGAGTCTTCGTAGAGAATGGGGAACTTATATTTCCCCCCAGTGTGTCGGCTGAAATGGTATTGATGTGCGTGTCGTCCTGGGGAGCGAGCTGGATCACATTTTCACCACCTGACGCTCACCAAGCGTGGTGAACTCTGGCATATTAATTGCACCCAGGTGCACCATGTTGTCTAACATCTCCTCCCCACTCAGTGATAAACAGAAGATATTTAAATTTGTTTTTAATTCTTCTTATATATATATATACATTTTTCCCAAATTCCAGTTGTTTTAGTTCTCTAATTAAATTGCTAGTTTATCACCAATAACTAGAAAATTTCCAAATTTCAGGTAAAGGGAAAATCACTAATTGAAAGCAAAAAGTCAACAAAATGAAAATGAAACCATAGATGAAAGTGTCAACAATGGTTGTTATGCAACTTAAAATGTCTCATAAAATAAAAGCAATAAGTCTTTTAGCAAAACTAACATAAAGACCTTAGAGAAGAGAAAAAATGACAATGCAATCTGTTTCCTTAGAAACGTTTTAATCTATTTGGAACAATTGAATTGAATCAAATCTCTTTAGTGACGTGTTACTTTGAAGACGACAGTCACACAGTCTGGAGTTATTATACGTTTTACCATTTCTTCAGTTAGTAAAACAAAGTTTACAATGTCTTGCACTCTTGCAATAAACTCTGGACTCGGTATTTGTGGCGGCTGTGGACCACTCTAACACAAAAAGGTTAAATACGCAAATAATTTTCTAGCACTTGAAACACATTTGAGTATTGCTCAATGATTTTCAATAAAATAAGATTGGAACATTGAATGTGATTGCCACCTTCTGACACCAGGCACCGTCAGTTATTTAAAAATATACATTTCTCATGTTGCCCAAGAGCATCTAAGGATCAATCATGGACATTTTCCAGCCATGTTTAGTAGAATGTACAATAATTCAGATCTTGATTGTTATCTTGTGGGAAAATCTTGACAGTCATTAGTTCTTCAGCAGTCTTCTAAGTTACAAGAAGTTTCTTCAGTGTTACGAACAAACAGCTTCCAATTAACTGACTCATAAAAGGCATTCTTTTTTTTTTTTACGTGAACTTTGGACTTCACAGTGATGTTTTATAAAGGGATTGAAGTTGAAAGAAACGACACAAAAAGATGACATTAATGTCATGAAGCGGTGGGTGTGGTGGTGGTGAGGCAGAGGCAGGAGACCCAGGTAACAGTGAAAATGATGGGTTTAAT
>CAEFZX010010381.1:0-22403 GCA_903066825.1 Alfaro cultratus
TATCTATATCTCTATCTATATATATATATCTATATCTATATATCTCTCTATCTATATATATATATATATATATATATATATATATATATATATATATATATATATATATATTTAGAATGGCCTACTCAAAGTCCCAACCATGACCCAACTGAGAAACGGTGACAAAACTTGAAAATTGATCTCTAACCCAATCCAACATTCATACAGCTGTACTTTGCAGTGATTTCTACCATTTATTAACTGAAGATACAAGCCGCACTTCTCAGTTTAGTACTTAATAAAAATCATTTCCTTTCACAATGACCCACTACCTTATTGTTAGTTTGTAATGTAAAATGTCAATAAAATTGATTTAAAGGGATATAAAAACATTTGAAAGAGGCTGTGGTTAGGTCCCTGACATCTACAGCAGACATTAAAGGAAATATTTAACTTTCCACACATAAATGGAACTTGATCGTCTAATTTGACTCAAAGCAACGGTTTGCCAACTCAGACCAGTGATTTGACACTACAGATTAGCTCTTAAACCTCCAAATCAAACAGTGCTGGAATTTCCCAGCTGTTGATTTATCAAAGAATGGGAAAACTGCGACGTGTAAGAAGTGCAACGTAAAAATTCCCCGTAGAATGTGCACTGAAACAGGAAATGTGCTTGTTTTGATATATAGACAATGTAAGCGGGCCAGATCCCCCTGAATGGCTGTGTGATAAAAGCCTCTTCCTGAAACGATGCATGCGGCGCGGTGTCTGTGTGCATTCTCAGTTTGTAAACTGTGCACACAAAACTTAACACCCAAAAAATGCGAAATATTCCTGCGCCTCCCATCAGAGGATGTGCGCATGTTAACGTGCATTTGAAGCGGTTTAATGAAGCGCGGCCAAATGGTAGCTAAAGCCGCCGCCACACAAGTTTGACCCTGTTTCACCGAAGGCAATGAGCCAGAAGCGAGCGCGGGATTGTACCCTTTGACTTGGCAACAGTGGAAAAAACAGTCAGAGCGACGTATATGAACTTCTTCTGCTGCTCCTCGTCGGCGGGAAAGCCCTCCATTTGTTAATGTGCAGAGTTATTTATTTTCCGGGGAGATTTCATTGCCTCCTCGGGTAAACCAACTGTTTTGTGCTTGCCTCTCTGTCTCCTTTTCACAGTTGTTAACATTTCCCTTCCACTCCTTTTTTCTCCTCTCTCTCTCTCTTTGAACTCAGTGCACTACCTCTTGCGGGCCAGGCTACCAGATGCGAGCGGTGAAGTGTGTGGTGGGCTCCTACGGGGCTGTCATGGACGACGCTGAATGTAATGCTGCCACGCGACCCACTGATACGCAGGTGAGAGGGAACGGCATCTCCGCGGCGTCCCTTCGTCTCCTCTCTGTGAGATCTACGGTTTATCTGCAGATGAAGGAGACGATGGAAGGAAGCACGCATGTCCGTTCACACTGATCACGCAGATGAAAGTGAGCGGTTCTCGTCCTCGACTCTCGGTGAAGCATTACAACATGCCAGATAGCGTCTAGCAAGAAACAGTGCCTTGCAAATATGCCCACTAATATATTCACATTATGTCACCTTAGGCATGTAAAATCTGAAAAGTGTGGCGTGCCCTTGTATTCAGCATTTGGAAGGTGAACCTGAACCCCGGTCTCAAATTTTGTTCAGCATCTTACGGAAATAATTTTATTTCCGTAAGATGCTGAACAAAATTTGACTTTTATTTCCGTAAGATGCCCACCTTCTGTGTAGAGGTGGTGATAAAACTTAGTTGTATCGCGATATTTTGTGGTAGTATTGTGATAACGACACAAGTGATGATGATAACTATTACTCTTTTAGGTAACTACATGGCAGTGGCTGCCACAAATAATGCTCTTGAAAAAAACTATGATTTGTAACGAGCTTCTTGAGGACAAAGTGTGACTTGTATCACTAAAGTGCACACAGTAACTCCCTTTAATCATATTTTCACATTTATTGATATTTATTCATACACATTTATTGAAAAAACGGTGGAGGAAAATAGTAAAAATAATAATCCTGGCAATATGGAAAAAAAAATTTCTGCACATCCTTCATTGGAATTTATCATGAAAATGATAAATCAAAATTTTATGATAAGAAATGTAGAACTTTTGCCACGTTTTACACTGAGGATAGTATATTCAAGGAGATGATCAGTGTTATTTATTGTCACTCATAAACCAATATTCAACTTTTTGGATGGTGGACAAAAAGTCCAGAAATAGTCAGATCTGACCATTTCTGGATACCCCTTTCTTCCTTATATTTGCTCTGCAGCCTTCCTGTGATCTGCTGATTTG
Source organism: Alfaro cultratus (assembly GCA_903066825.1). NCBI lineage: Eukaryota > Metazoa > Chordata > Actinopteri > Cyprinodontiformes > Poeciliidae > Alfaro > Alfaro cultratus. Next base: position 2,319 of record CAEFZX010010381.1, read on the forward strand.
ATTATAAAGCTTCTAGCATCTCACATATAATGAAAATGTCAAACTTTGAGTTTCTTACCTCAGTAAATGTCTACATTGAAAAAGTGCTGCTGTCAGACCCAGGTAGTTTAGGTACGGTGCATCCGAAGACCAAGTTTTACTTCTAAGTTTTCGGGGATTGTTGAGCTCCTAATCGGCCAGAGACCAGGGCGGACCTTTCAGGCTTAAACTTGGCCGGCATTGATAGTTGGTCCAATTTGTTAGAAATACTAAAAGCGATTCATTTCAAATATTTAAAAAACACATTTTAGATAAAACTTTTTCTCCAGAAAATGACAGACATGAAAGTACTGACGTTAAAATACTTACTGATCTGAAAAGCAAGTTTTTTACAGTATAAATTGTGTTGGAAATGGATATCTGAGCAATAAATGCCCACTTCCTATGAAGGCTTTCCCTACAAGTCACATAGTGAAAAAGTTTTTTTTTTTTTTTTTTTTTTTTTAGGTTTGATGTTTTAGATACCTTTGATCTGTATTCCAATGTGTCCATTTTGAAGGGGAGAACACTACCTTGTATTTGTCATCATAAACATGCGCACGCATACACACACACATACACACACAACAAAAACTACAAAGAAACATACAGTATTTTAAGCTGAATGAGAGGTTTGTTTGGTCAGCGTGGGGCGTAAACCAGTTTCAGAGGGCTGATCCTGCAGAGTCAGGATGAGGCCCTCTCTAGTCGCAGCAGTTCTTAATTCCGGTGCCTGGGTCGGCAGAGACCGGTGACCAGTGACCCTGAAGCAGTCGCCTTACCTCGTTGTAATTCTGACCAGCCAGCCATGAAGTGGGCCACCAGGCCGCCATTCCCACCACCTCTCTCTCCGCCTGGCGGGGCTCAAAAGAAAAAAAAAAGAAAAAGAAAGAAGCATTCATAGAAAGAGGGGACTTTTAATACAAGGAACGAGAGGTGGTGCAAAAGAGTGCAACACCACGTAAGATTTTGATCTCCTGCGGGGATTTGTCAAAGTGAGACGCGTATAAGTGTGGCAGGAAGTGTGTGTGGAGCAACCTTTCGCGCTGCTGTGGGGCCTATTTGTTTCTTTTAGGAAGCAGAGTGTGGAATGTGTAGTCTACTCAGAGTCTGTGAGACCTGATTAAGGTCGTCATTCCTAGAGACAGGGGGTCAGAGGGCAGCAGAGGGCAGGGGCGGCGGGGGAGAAGGCGGAAGGTGAGGAACAAGGGGTGGATTAGGGGTGGAGCTTCGGACCACGCCAGCATGGGCATTGGAGCTCTAAATACCACTCCACTATGACCTGTTATGACAGGGATCAGGGCTTTATGCTGAGTGGCTTACGGCCACAATCCATAGTTTGAACTGACAGGGCAGACCCTGATAATGTTGTTGTGATAAGGTGGAGGTGGGGGGAAAGGTTGATGGGAACCATACCCACTTTCAAACATGGCGCTGAAGGAACAGAGCCGAACTCGTTAACAGTGGTCCCTTGTCATAAAAGCCTCTCTCTGATATTCCTGGCATTTTGTTTTCAGGGACGAATGTTGTTACAGTACGGCGGTTTTATTAACCGCCCGCATGAATGGGCGTATATGTCTCGTATTTCACAGGACTGTGAAGTGGCCCAGTGTTCCGGCAGCCACCCTGTCCCCCCGGTAACCAAAGTCCCGTCTCACCAAGGCCACAGGACCCAGTGGAGGTTTGGTTCCTGGACTCAGGTTGGTTCCTTTCTCGAACTTCCCATCGCGTCTGTCGGTTCGACGTTTTTGCGTCGTCTTGACATTCCTCCTCCTCTTCTTGACAGTGTAGCGCCAGCTGCGGCAAAGGCACGCGGATGCGCTACGTGAGTTGCCGCGACAACCAGGGTGGCGTGGCAGAAGAGTCGGCGTGCGCGCACCTGTCAAAACCGCCTGCCAGGGAAATGTGCTCGGTTGTAGCCTGTGGACAGTGGAAAGTGCTGGAATGGACAGCGGTGAGTAAGCCGCCATTATCTGCAAAAACACAAAGTCTTACCAAGAATTTTTGTTTGGCTTCAAGTGCAAATATGTCATTACTCATAAAATTGAGGCGAAACTAACTTTTCAGCAAGATATACAACCTTGTTTTAAGTCTATAATGCTTAAATATTGATATAAAAAAGTACTAGTGCCACTGGCAGTTTTCTTCACTCATAACGTAGAAAAAATGTCTTGCTATGAGTGAAACAATCTGCCAGTCGAACTAGTACTTTTTGTCAATATTACTTCAATAAATCACTGCATATGCAGCACAATGAATGTACGACGTGGACTGGAGAAGAGGTGCAAGCAGGGACAGAGAAAGTGTGAGTGTGCATTTAAGTAGGAGGCCGAAGGAGTGAGACGCAAGTTTCCGGAGCTGATGCGAGAGGCTGCAGCGAGGGGGCTTCGTTCTGTTTACAGATGTTTCTCATCAGAGGCGTGGCGATACCATACAGTCAGACTCCAAGTCCGGTCACTGTGCACCGCGCACACAAATGCACCCCCACGTCCACCCACTCATATCACCGAGCCAAAAATACCCAGTGACCATCTGAAAGGAAACAGTTTAGCCTGAGGCCAAAGCAGATCTGCTGTTCTATAGATAGTCACGCTCTCACATACACACACATTGTGCACAGAGGCACATAACACTGTAAAAACCTCCTTTCGTCTCGCCAGAGTACTTCGCACTATATTCTGCAATAGCTTATATGCAACAAACACCAGGTGCATTCATGGAAAGCTAACCTACAGTATGCTATGTCAGGAGAAATATTGTGACATAAATGTATAAACTTTAGTAGATGGCTTTATGTAAGGACTACAAGGTTTCCCCCAGAAAACTTGCCCGGTGGTTGGGCGCTAGGGCAGTCATTCATCCAGTGGTCTGTTGTGTTTTGGAGTTGAAATTTTTTTTTTAAAGTTGACAGGAAATTTTGAAATATTGCTTGATAATTATGTTATTAAAAGATTGGAAGATTAATACCTGAACACCAACCATAAAGCCATAAAATATACAATCATTTTAAAAATAAGCAACGCTTAGCCTGGTGGGGGCACACGAAAAGCCTGGTGGCCCGCCAGGCTTATAATACACTGGGGGAAACCCTGGACTACCTTAGAGAGAAGCAGTATTCCTGGTGAAAGATCGGACCTGTCATTTTTGTTTAACCTGAAACATACCTTCTTCAGGTTTTTCTTTCAAAAACAGACACTAATCGAGTTTTTATGCAAATGTTTTGGCTTTTTCATTTTACGAGCTGGGTAAAGAATTCACTCTATTCAACTATAAATTCCAAATAATTGAATTCAGATGTTCCATTCACATCCAGGGTCAAAGGCGTATAAATATATATTATATTGCAGAATTGCTCCGCTCATAATGGCAGCACATTGGAGTCTTTTGTTCATAATTTTTTATTTATTTTTTGACCATTATTCTCCCTGGTTCATGGATGCTGTGCAACTGGAAGGATTTTTTATTCTACTTCTTTTTTTATTTTTTATTTTGGACAGTTTTTATGATGTGTCTCCTGGGAGCAGCTGATTAGCATTCCCAAGCCGAACTAATACGTAGTTTCCGGACTATAGAGCGCACCTGATTATAAGCCGCACCCAGTACATTTATAAAGGAAAAACTATTTTGTACATACATAAGCCGCACCTGTGTATAAGCCGCATGTGCCTACATGCAGACGGTGCACAGAAAGGTTTCAAGGTTTTAATAATATACCTTAGCTTTTCTTTCCAAACAGTGCCTGTGACGCGGCAGTAACAGCAGCAACACGGTAGTAACACAGCGCTAACAGGGCTGGTTAAAAAAACATACCAGTAAAAGTCACTGAGAGCCTCTTCATCTTCCTCCTGAGCACTGAGACGTGTTAAGTTACATTAAACTTGCGTCTTCCTCGGCACATATATTCCACTTGTCTCACTCTTACCTTTTCTGCTCGAGCGCCCCTGGCGGCCGTTAGAAAAAATGCATAAATAAGCTGCATCGTTGTATAAACCGCAGGGTTGAAACCTGGCTTATAGTCCGGAAATTACGGTACCTTAACTATGAGTTGAAGCGGAGGCTTCCTGGATTCAGAGCAGAAGAAGGAGATACTTCAAACCATCGCTTCCATTAGTCATGATGGGACGATATCTCCAATTCACACGTTTCTCCCAAACCATACGGTCTGACAAAAGCAAATGAGGTGGGTTAGCAGTAGCTGCCAACAGATGATTGTGCCATCTAGAACATGTTTCTATGAAATATTGTCTTTGCTGGCTAAATTTTGAGTTGTTAGCACCGTCATGCCGTACAGCGACAGTGTCTTCAGTCAGGATACGTTGCAGAACTGCCCACTACTGGAACTCCTTCCTTCCCACAGTGACTCTTTGAAGATACTTGAATGATGCATGAGTTATGTCAGCATTTACTTTCCTTTTGGGACAAATAAAGTATTACTGAACTGCATCAGATGCGGTGGTGTGCTCTACATTAAATGATGACAGGAAAGCCATACTGTTTGCAAGCAACACAGGAAGAAATAAACTGTGCCTCAAGATCCTGAGATTTAGAAATGATTGTAAGAAGGAGCTGAAGCCATTTGGATTTTTTTCTTCTCCCAATCATTGTGAGACAAACAGAGTACAAACCAGGGATGAGGTCTTTCATCTCCTCCAGATCTTTGAACCCAAACAATGAGTAAATGACGTCTGATCTAAAATACGTCGACTAACACCGCACGTTTGTGTTTTACTCAGTGCTCTGTGACGTGCGGCCAAGGGAAGACGACAAGAGAGGTGTTGTGTGTCAGCTTCAGCGACCAAGAGGTGAATGCGAACGAGTGCGATCCAGACGATCGTCCAGCCACAGAGCAGGACTGCGCCATGTCTCAGTGCCCGTCCCGTCCCAGCGAGTCCCGACCTTTGCCGTCCTCACCGAACACCATTACCAGGAGCAACGTGGCCCGCAGCCACTCCCACCAGTGGCGGACTGGACCGTGGGGAGCGGTGAGGCGTCTTACATACTGATTTAAAAATTGCTAAGTGATTTTGCAAATGTAGCGCCGTCCACAGTATTTGTTTTAAGACATGAAAATGCTTAAAAATGTGGATTTCTTTCATTCTTTCAAAAAATTTAAGAAAAATCTCATCTTTACCATAGTTCAAGCATTCCACATTGTGACTGAATAGCTTTTTTAACTACACCAACATTGTCAAATTTTTTATGTTTGTGTTTAAAATTTCATATCCTTTAAATTAAAAATATTTTACAGGTAATCAAAGACTTGCAACGGAAATGATTCTTGACATAAAATCATTTCTATGCCCTTCTGATTCTCAAAACATTATTTCTGTATAAAAACTCTGGCGACCAAGAAAGTCCCATACATCCATTTTTTTATTTACAATTTTAAAATGTTATTAATAGAAAGTGCTGTCCTCCTGGCAAAAGTGGATCATACAAACTCCTAGCAGCATGGCTACCAACATGTGTGGCACCAGAATTTTTAAAATAATTAACTATTAAAGTGGGATTTTTATCCTATTTTGCATATTATTTTGTATGCATTCATTGCAGTATTTATCATATATCTTTTTTCTGGGGATATATACAGGATATAATTACTTACTATAAAATCTAAATGGCCACTAAGAAACAATCAACATTCAGAAAACTTTTCCAGTTCTGAATGTTTGCAGATCTCCTGCCTTTATATAACGTTTTTTAAGTGTAGTTTTGGCAGAATCTCTCTTCAAAGATGACTTTTAACCTTGAAATAATTGCGGGAAGTGAAGCTATTTTGGGTGAGTGTTCCTTCCTCTGTTTTGCCGAAAAATAATTTTGACGTAGCACCAGAAATGCTATGACGGCAGACCTGAGGTGGTGAGGTGGTTTTTACTCTGGTTGTTTGGTGTGCTCACGTTATTTGTGTACACATAGATTTAATTTAACAGGTGATTCTTGTGATTTCCATGTATATAGTGATGGGTATTCAACTATATTTCACAATTACCTTTATTAGCTTTAAATGAAAAGTGTCATTGGAAAAAAAGAAAATGGTATCATTTCTGTTTAAACTTTTCCTTTCAAACTCTGAAGCAGTGAGACTTATTATAGAAGCTCCAAGAAGTTGAAACTCTGAATTTGAGGGTTAAGTTCTCCTGAACTCAAATTCCAATATGGCCACCTAGCATTATGAGCCCTATTTGTAATCAAAACTAAAAAGGACGAAATGCAGACAGTACTACACAATCCTTCTGAGTGAAGGTGTTGCTGCGGTTTCTGAATGTTTACAATTCAAAGAAGTGCATCATTGTCAGCTTGCTACCGGTTAGTTTGATCTACCGGCAAAAGAATGACCAAATTCCAAAAGTTTTCCTTTTTGGAACTGGAAAATGGTTACGTTTAGTTTTAATCTTTATTTCCCACAATTTCTCTGCCTTTTGCATAAAACTTAATTTGAAATAGAAAAACAGTTACTTTTTTGTAGCTCAATAAATTTTCCACCGGCCAATTATACAATGACCTGTAATCAACAAATTCCATCTGTTGTCGAATTTGGGACCAGCAGCATGCTTAATTTGCATTTAATGTTATTCCATATCCAAGTTTTGACTTCAGAGCTAAATGAAACACTGCGTAAAGATCCAACTTATTCATATTTATCGAATAAATAGCAAAACGTCCAGTAAATCGGATGATGTAAATCATTTCATTGAACATTATTCCTGAGGATGCCTTTGACTGAGCACCGTACCTTTTCTCTGTTGACCACAGTGCTCCAGCACGTGTGCCGGAGGCTTCCAACGCCGAGTCGTTGTGTGCCAGGATGAGAACGGTTACCCTGCCAACAGCTGCGAGGACCGCAACCGACCCACTGAGCAGCGATCCTGTGAGTCAGGCCCGTGTCCCCAATGGGTCTACGGCAACTGGGGCGAGGTGAGGCGACGCTTCATATTACTAAAGCTTAGATAAACTAGAAACTTTGTCGCCCTTGGATTGTAAAAGCCCCGTTTGTGTTGTCTTTAGTGCACTAAACCTTGTGGCGGTGGGATAAAGACGAGGCTGGTGGTGTGCCAGCGTCCCAACGGAGAACGCTTCAATGATCTGAGCTGTGAGATCCACGACAAGCCACCAGATCGGGAGCAGTGCAATACTCAGCCGTGTCCTTCTAGTCCTCACTGGAGCACAGACCCATGGAGCTCGGTACGCTCATAAAAAAAGAAAATACTCATCTTTTAAAATATCCATGTTTTGTTTTTTTTTTCTCAAACAATAGTCCTAAAGAGGCAGAATGACTGTGGTGCTGCTGCACAGAGATATTAGTTATTTTTAAAAAAAATTTTATGACTCCATTTCTGGATTCCTCTCTGTCGATTGCTTAGCATTTCTTCAAAAACATTTAGAACATTACTTCTATTGCACTTAAACGACGAGACATCCTCACATGCAACGTGCCAAAAAAACTGAAACGACACGCTTCGGAGACAGCTGCGACCATATGAACAAGAAAGCATTTCCTACATTACTAAAAACTCTGAGCTTTTAGTTAAAAACATCAGGATCGATTTGTTTCACAAAGATGATGCGGTAAAATATCGGTTTAAAGATAATTTATTTTTGTTTCTCTTTAATTTATGTAAATACTATTAACTTCAATAATTGAAGGAATCTTTGTATTCATGCATTCAGCCAATCACTGTTCATATGCAAATACTGATGACCAATTTTGTATATCAGGAAAACACCATAGATGCCTATTCTTTATTATGCAAAGAATGGTTCATAATCCTCAAGCATGAGGCGTTACAACACAGATGTAAAGTTATTTAGTGAGTGTTAGCAGAAGCAAACATAGGATATCAAGTGGGTTAAACACGTTGTGTACTATTTCTTTTATAAACCTTTTTTTTTAAATGATTGTTTTAAAAATTCAGTTTGTCTTAAGGCACATGAGGGTTTTTAGCAAAGTTACTAATCATAACAAGGCACTTTATTTTACAGTTTATGTACGTATATTCTGCTGAGTTGGTTATTATAAATGGATCTGTATGTAATGATTCTCAACACCTGCATCTGCAGCAGAGGACAGTCAGAGCCAACATAGTTTAGAGGAACATGGAGAAGTTCTCATGGGACAATAAGCTTAAATACTCAAGAGAACCAAACATTCAAGAGCAAATGTTCATCATGTAAGGCAAGTTAAACACAAAGTGCTCTTATTTTCTATTCGTCGGCCAATAACAGCAATAGAAAACTGAATCCAGTTTAATTCTTTAATACACATCATTCAAAATGACTTGATCTGGACGTTGATTTGATATTTTAGATCAGATTAGGACATTCCCATTGGCACTGTTTTCTTAACCATCGTTCTTGTTGGCTAGCCATTAATATAAATGTGATTGATGGCTTATAAAAAAAGCCCTAGTTTTTTTCAGCAAAAGTAATAAAGTATAAAAACATCTAATTTAGTATTTGCTTTATCTGCAGATGAAGTTTTTAGCAGTAGCTCATTTATATGGTGGCAGTATAGCAAACCTAGCAGCTAGCTTAATTTGCATTTCTTAAAATCTGAGAGATGGGCTGCACATACCTTCAGCTCTCCAGAAAGACAGATTCACTTTTTGTAATCTCTAATTTGTGCTGTGTGTATTGTTATCTTTGGATTAGATACAGGAAGCTGCTTGTCACAAAAGATTTGTAACTATATATTCTTCCATTTCAACATGCAGTTAGCAGAATAACGTTACGGTTGTTAGATTGGAAAAAAAACCCAAAAAAAACCCCACAATGTACACTGAATTTTGTTGCAAGACTAAGTGTAAATACAGGTAATCTAGTGTTTATTTTAAGTATGAGTAAAGTTTTCAGTAATTTAAGGGGAATGCTCATCGAGAGCGCCACAGCTAACAATTGAACATGCGTTAACTTTCACCTTTAAGAAGCCTTAGATCCGTCTTGTTGACGTATGCCGAGACTGAACAGATGACTAGACTCCAGCTGTCATTTTTTGTAGCATCAATACGCCTGAATAGGATGGGTTAGAAAGGAACTAGTGGGTTCCACGCCTTGGTTCCACTGCTATCTAGTTTTAGCTAATGTGGGTTGCTTGATGGAAACAACCCACTGACGCTACCGATGTGTTCTCAAAACTGGGTGTAGTTTAGCTTGATTCTCCCATGAGAATTTCACTTTTATCCTCTATACTGGGATTCTTGAGACTACTGTCTGCTTCAGTAACACACTGACTGTTCATAACTGCTTCACACAACTAAACTTGAAAAAAATATGTCCTTTTAAGTTCTCGTCAACACTGAGGTGCCTAAAATATTCCGTATCAGTGCTTTACAACAATCAACAACTGCTGTGCAAGGACTGTAAAATAATGTGTCTCACTGAGTTTCTGGAGATTGTTAGAATCTTTGTATTCCAGGTTTTCTTAGTGTGGCCATTTTTTTTTTTGAAAGATATTTCCCCAAATATTGCCTGATGCAAGTGTTTTATATATTTTAGTTGATGTTTGTGTTGTACAGTAAGTACCAGGAAATTCAAAATGTATTATCCTGTGTTACACCTCATAATACCTCACTTGAAACGCGACACGACTCAACTAGCCATCAGACAACGATAGCGTATTCTTCCTTGGTGCTTTTTGCCAAATAAGGGATAAGTTATGGAAATCATCACTTTTTTTCTTTCTTTCTTTTTTTTTTTTTTTTTTGCTTTGTTTGGTTCTTCTTGTGGTGCGATGCTGTTTTATGCTGCCTGTTCTGTAATTTTGTTTCTTTCCAGGTGCAGTTTATGCACTGACAGCTAAATGCAAAGAGTAGCCAGTTTGAATTGTTTCACAGTTTCGATCGAACATTGCCATGTTGCCATTAATTGTCAGTCAAATACGGTATGCGGCTAAACCATTTGGAACGGATTGCTAAATATTGTGCTTCAAAACATGTAATTCCTGTGACCACAGGGGTGACTATTGGTGTTTTGTATCCAGAGCTCCTACTGTGAGCCGATCTAATGTGTCTACCTCAGTCTTGGTTATGATTGCTCTCTGTGCACCATCTTTGTCATCCCTTGCACCGGAGCGAACGTGGCTCGCTAAGATTAAGGATTCATTGTTGGGGCTATCCAATGCAGGTGATGGCCCTAAATACCAATCTAAAAGGTTTTCTTCTTATTTCACTTTGGTTTTGCTCACTTTCTGTTTTGGAGGGGAATGGCGACGGTCCAGAATCTGTGGTTAGGGATACACTTTGTTTGCAGCCCACTTGGTTGACTCCTGGCCATAAATGTCTGTACTGACATCTCTCTTTATTTTAAGGGCCTGTTAACACAGCTGAGAGTAGTTTTTTTTAACAATCATTTGCTAATGAGAACTATTTGTTTCAATGACTCCCATGTGTGATTGCTAAGAGGCAAAAAGTCAACATCTTAGCAGAATTACTAACAAATCGCAGTGGATTTTTAATGTTCCCCATTAAATTTTTCCACCTGTGCAGTTTGGTTTGTAGTCCGGTACTTGGTGCAAATAGCACTACTAAAACCCAAAATTAACAGGCTCTTAAAATAAGTATATTTAATGTCTCTTATTCGCAAATGGCAGTATTAGTCTGTTGCAAATTTATTTTCTGTATATTTATGTAATTACTTGTATTTATTGTTTCTTTATTATCATGCTGTCAGTATTTAATTTTTTATGGTTTTTGTTGGATTTCTGTGCATTTCCAGAAAAGGTCATGATTAAAGTGAAGTAGAGGTACTATTCAAGGCGTTTTATTTCATTCTTATTTGAATAAACAATAAATCTGTTGTCATGTATAGTGAGCAACGGTAACTGAAAGACAGTTGAATTGGAAACGTGGAGTAAAGGGATGATACGGGATCGTTAGTGAGGTTTTGGTTAAAGGTAATAAGCAGTTAATGTCCTGCCTGTGGTAAATAACATTCTTGGCATCATCATGTAGGGTTAATCCAGATTAGATGGTCCAGAAAGCTGAAGCTAGTGGATAATCTGAGAGGAGCCAAGAACAAAGTGCACTTCTATTTTCTTAAAATAAATCCAATATCCAAAGTGTCAACAGTTCATGCCATAACAGTTTGATGATATTTAACATGTTTTCACGTTTGCATTGGTCAAATAATTACTCAAAAACTAATTATTATTATTAAGCAGCCCATTGCCAATGGTCTTCCTGTGTGAAGCAACACAGAGTTACCAGTCTCTTGTAATACAATAGAAAACTGGTAGTGTTAAAATCAGTAAACCAACATTAATTTAAACTGCTATGATGCTTTTTCTTTTAGCAGCTGTAAAGACTAAAAATGAGCAATTCTCAGTATCTCACCCCAGAAAATCACCCCGCTTTTATCTACTTTTCCTTTAAAAATAATAACTACTGTTTAACTAAAGTGCCCAATGCAAACTTTTTGATGGCTTAAGAGTCAAATAGTATTTAGATAAACCATTTTTATGTTTAAAGTTCTCTTAGACCCCTCTTGGATTAGCCATTTGCTTCACCCCTCCAGGTTCAGTTAATCTGGATTTATAGACTAGAGCCAATAATTTATTAATGGCCTACAACTTTTTAGCAGAACCTCACCTCAAAAGTCTTGAATTATTTCTTTTAAGCTGTAAGTCTAGAATTAAGTTATGTTGACTTACCTCAAACGTTCCTTTGTTGCCATGAAACAAAATTTCCCCAGATCAAAACTAAACTAAAAAATAGAAGCCAAAATTCTGCAAAGCAGTGAAAGTGAAAATTCACAAATGGCTGAATTCAACTTGACGCTCTCGGGGTTTTTTTCTTTTCTTCTTCACATTAACATCTACATCAGGTGTTGGAAACCACTTCGATCCAGATGAATCTCTGTCCTGCTTTGTCACACTTCGAAACTCGTTTACTGCGCTCAGTCGCTCAAAGGGCCGCACCGACGCTTTTTCTATGATGCATTGTGGTGCAAGCGTGGCTTTGAACTCGCTAGGCCTCATTATTCTGGTCTGCTGTGTACTGGTGACTCAGACCTCAGTGTGAGCCTGTGAAAGTGACTGGAATAAGGGCAGTGTCAAAGGTCACCGTTAACTGACTTCGGTCCCCTTCTTAGATCATTGTTCTTTCATTATATGCAGAAGTCTACAAGAAATGTAATTATTGTTACCAGATCATATTTGATGGAAGTTTTCTGAATAGAAATATGAAAGACAAGAAATGCAGCAGGTTGTTACCCAGCTGGAGAACAGAAGCCTAATGAACGGGTTCAATTTGCACAATTGCAAAAAAGGAGAAAAAAAAAAGTGAAAGGCGTGACGTCACATCTGAACAGAGCCCCAGCCTCGGTGGTATGAAGTGGGCTGTAAATAACTTGATGAGCTAAATCCTCTCTACACCCCCTAGTCCCTCTTCTTTCTGTTAAATTCTGACTGAAAGGATAAATTTCACAACTTGACATTGATTGAAAAGAAATGTCTGCTGCTAAGTCTAAAACTTGAACCTTTTGGGGTTTATTAATGTGGACCACTTCATATTTTAACTTTAGGAGAGAGCAAAAACAAAACAGTCCTCTTACTCTGCACTGCCATTTACTAAAAGTTGTTCACACACACACACCTACACACACACACACACACACAAAAGACGTTAGCCACACAGTCAAAAATATTTTTATTAAAATTTAAAATGCACCTTTAAAACAATCTACTTATTGCACATGTTGTATGTCTTTATTCAATGAAAAAATAACTGATCGTTTTATTAGTCGAATGATTCAACAGTCTACCAATAAAGTTGCACTAAATTTGAACAAACATACAATTTTTTTTTATCTTCAGAGGACAAAAAAGCTATGAGTTTCAAAGTTTTTTTTATTTTTCCCCTCAAAAATCGTCCTACCTTTCCTCCTCCTTCTTGAACGAGGTGAGAGGTTGTGGCGAGTTCCCCGTCCAGTACGGTCCAGTCTGGGCAGAGCTGCACGCTGAGCTGTGCACCCGTTCAACCCTGAGCCTGTCGCTTTTTATCCATCCGCAATGTGAAACGCCCCCTTCCAGGTTTTCCGAGCACAGTCGATCCCAGCTCCAATCCCTCCTGTAACCCTACTGTGTGTGTGTATGAGTGTGTGTGGGTGTGTGTGTGCCTCTGCCTGTCACACCGAGTTAGACCTTCGATAATTCGGTGAACCCGGACGTGAAAAAACTGCTACCGGGTGAACCGGGTGCGTGTCGGCATTGGACTTTCCTTTTTATTTGTTTTTTCCCCTTACTCAATTAAATAAATAAATAAATTTTCCCTATTTATTCTGCTGATCCTGAGATCTCCATTAGTTTGGTGTTTATTATTGGGTTAAACACAAAGAATAACTTCTAATTTCCATTGCTCTCCTCCTCCACCTGCTGCAGTGCTCGGCCTCCTGTGGAAGAGGTGTGAAATCCCGTAAGGTGAGCTGCGTGACCGGGTCCGGCAGCTCCATCCAGGACGAAAACTGTCGTCACTCGTTCCCCAAACCCAGCAGGCAGAGGCGATGCCGAGGCGGAAGGTGCCCCAAGTGGAAGACTGGCGGCTGGGGAGAGGTACGGAGCCCGTCTCTCTTTGGTTCTCACGCTGCCAGACATGTGAGCCCCTCCTCGTTCCCCTTTGCTCTTTTACACTTTTAATGCCTACCAGCTTCTTTGCAACTCTGTCTGCGTGTGTGTGAAACATGTGTAGCGCAACCTGACAGCGTTTAAACACAACCACTAACTAGGACAGGGTGCCTTCGCAGATCACAGCGTGGTGGGCCGAGGGCAGAGGCAAACAGAGGGGTTGAAGACCAAGGCTGTGACACTTTAGCGCAGACAGTTGAACAGCTGGAGGGAAGTGCAGGCTCTTTGATCTCAAGTCCAGCCAAAGTAAATCTACCCGTCTCTGTATTTTCTCTTCCTCTGTCCCTCACCTTCCTTTCCTCTCTGTCCCTTTTATCCTCTGCCTCACTGTAGCCTGTGCCTCCGCAATGGAAACCACATGTTGTGTTTTTACTTCAGCGTTTCTACAAGAGGCCATTCTCTCACGTCACGTTCCCAGACAAACTAACAGATTGCACCTGGGAGTCTGCATTGCGCTGGTTCCATCTCTCTCTCTTTTTTTCCCGCCTATTTTCCTCCTTCCCCCCTCTCCCTCTGAATTCACTCCATCGCTCAAGGCGGTGACACACAAGTGCTGTGCACACGTCAAGAGAGGACGTGCTTCTCCTCAAAACAGCTGTGGAGCAGAACGTATGCCCGGAGTAAATGGGAGCAATCAAAGCGCTGCAAGGCGAATGCGGTGCCTTGCAAAAAGTATTCGTGCTAACCTTTTCATCTGTTGACGTGTCATAAACACAAAGTTCAAGAGATTTTACTGGGATTGCATGTGACAATCCCAGTCACATGCATGTCATTTTAAAATGACATGCTTTTCAAAAGCATGTCATTTTGAAAAGGAAGGAACATTGTACTTTTTTTTTATTTTTTGCAAAACATTCAACCCCCTCACTGTTTCATCCTAAATTAAAAATAAAGTAAAACATTGTAACAAGTAAACTGCTCGACTTATGTTGAAATTTTGCCCATCTGTGTGTAATTTAATCCAGATCTCTGAGACAAGGCCCCAGAGGTTTGTTAGGGAAGATTAGAGAAGAGCATCATGGAGACTGGGGGAACACGGCATGCAGGTCAGGGGGAGGGGAATGGCGGAGTTGTAAGGAGGTTTTAAGCAATTTAAGCTTACAAAACAATATCCGAGTTTTGAACATTTCACAGAGCTTCGTCTAGAATCAGTAGGAATTTGTGAAACCAGTTAGAAACTACAAAGACAGATGGAGCTATGCATATTAAAATCTTGAGTGAAAACCTGTTGGAAGCTTTAAAAGACTTTAAAGTAGCTAGTGTAAAGGTTTGTCCGCCAGTAGAGCCACAACCCTGAACACAAACCAGAACTACAATGGAATAGTTTATTTCAAAGCATTTTCCAGTACCAGAATGCCAACTAAAAATCTGTGGAAATACCTGAATATTGATGTTTACAGACACAGCTAATTCCAGAAAAAACTGGTTCTACACACTGAATGAAGGGGAGTGAAAACAAAGGCACACCAAACCTTTCAGGTATTTTGTAAAAAGAAAAAAAAAAAACATAAAATTGAAATAAAATAAATTGACGTTTTAAATTTTAAAGTGCGGTATTATGTGAAATTGACTTTTTGTGCTTTACATCATGCTACAAAGTAGTGTTGCTTTTGATTCTTTCATACATGTTTTAGAAAACCTTGAATATCTTATGGCAGCCATTCAGGGATGCCTAAACGCTTGCTCTCACCAATCCCCGCCTATTTCCACAAGCTCCTCTTTGGCGCTGCAGTCTCCAGCCGAGCTTTCGCCTCAAAGAATACCACTCCTCTTCCAGATCTCTCCCACTCAGCAGCAGCAATTAGCAAACACCTGATTGAACTGCGTCATACTAGCTACTTCTCAGTCCAATGATTGTAAATGGCATAACGAAGGAGCGTTGTTGTGATGGCCTAAGAGCAGGAGCTTCTTAGGTCAAGAGGCAAATTTCAAGGCATAGTCAAATTTCCTTAAAGTCTTGTTTGATATATACTATATACAGCATTTTTATAACAGCTAAAGGTTACATAGTTACCTTATTTTGCTATAGAATGGCATTATGCGCCTGGAAAATACCCAACACCACCCCTTTAATATGACTTGTGAGACACTATATGTATTGTGTTGACCCATGCAAAAGTTTTAAATTTTAAAGAACAGTGATGAGGCTTTCACCTTTTATTTCTGTAATGATTGTTGCCCAACATCTGCATGTTGGTGTATGAAGGCGAACACATGAATGCAACTGGGGCTCTAGTGTAAAGTGCTTTAAGTGATCTGGTCAGTATGACAAGAAAGGTGCTGAATTTATATAGCACCTTTCTTGTATTAATATCTGTGGAAAATGGTGCAAAGAGAAATGTGTATTATGCTCCAAAAACAAGCTTTATAATTGGAAACAAAGAACATGTTTAAATACAGACGACACCATTATTTATCTCTTTTAGAATTTATATAAATTATATCTATTATAAGCTCGCAACACTAGACAGAGTAAAAATTCAGTCTTTTCACAGAAATGGCACAATATTAATAAGTTAATGAATAGCAAAAAGAAATTCAAAGAACCCATACAACACTAAATTACAAGATACACAATTCTATGGTTAAAAAGCTAAACCTATCAAAAATGTAATAAAGTTGCATTTAAATACTGATGTAGAGGGTTCATCTTAGAGATTACCATTTTCTTTTTCAAAATGCAAAAACAAAGATATTTGGGAAAGAGTTACGCATTCAACATTAATATTTAAAATAAACCAGAGCTAACCCTTAAAAGAAAAATTCAAGAGGTTTTGTTTGTCACCATTGTAGTTAAATTGAACCCCATTGTTCCTACAGTTAATGAAATACTTCTAGTAGTTAGGTTTTACCTCTCCTGCTTTCAGTGTTCAGCCTCATGCGGTGACGGAGTTCAGCGGAGGGAGGTTTTCTGTCAGGTTGGAGACCGCCGTAGCCCCGCGGAGACCGGCTGTGCCCAGCGCTCTCGTCCGCCGTCCAGCCAGAGCTGCCGCGTCGCAGACTGTCCCGCTCGCTACCGCTGGAGAGAAGGGGACTGGCAGGCGGTAAGTCGGAGCGAATGCCTGCAGGTTTTAAACAATCCAGTGTGTAAGCCAAAAAATGCATCGTGGCCGCGCTGCCTTACCTGGCACTGGATGAATGTACTGAAGTTGAGTCGCTGCTCCGGTCGGAGGCTCCACTGTGTTGTCAGAAGGCCAGAGAGAGAAAGACAAGAGGGGAGGGTAGAGGCAGCGAATCCCCTAGTGGGTTTGGTTTTTTTCTTCTTCCTCTCAAAAAAAAAAAAAAAAAAAAAAAGAGACGAGAGAAGGAACACCGAGTCCCAAAATACATTGGGGGGAAAACGTTTAATCTTTCCCAATTTTAGAAATATGTCACAGAGCTGCAAAGTTAGTTGGAAGAGGTTGGAAACTGGAATAATATGGGCTGCGGGTGGGGTCATTATTAAAAAATAGATTTTTACTGAAACCCAGGTGAATGAATGAATACTACTGCTTCAAAATAACATTATTCAAGTTGAAGCAAAAAGTACCCACTTTAAAAATCACTTCTGTACAAATAAAACAGTATTTGATTAAATCAATTGTTTGATTATAAGAGCTGATTTATTTTACTAAGGACATAATCAGACAAAAATTTATAAATTTGCTTACTTTTAAATAGCAAAAATGACATAAGTTTGAATAACTGACATTTGGATCCAGGAAACATACATTTCCAAACCTCACTTTTTTTTCTTTTCTTTTTTTTAACAACATTAAACTTTTGAAATAAATACTTGCATTAGGCAACTCAAAGTTTAACAGTGCAAACTACTTCCATTTACTTAAAATGGCACAGTTGGCTCATCCAACCATCTCTCCACACTTCTGTCCTTCCTTCCTTTGTACGTTTTTCCAGTGGGTGTTTTTTTTTTTAAATACAACACAAAAGTAAAAAGACCTGAGTTTTCTCTGACTATTTGAAGCAGAAGTTAGTGCAGGACTGGCCCTTCCCCACATGTTGCTGCACATTGCCAGTCGACTGGTTGAAGGAAATCTGCAGAAAGAAATATCAGTTTTATATTTGTAATAATTTAAAGCCATTTGAATTCTGCTATTTTAAGCCCATTGAATTTACTTAAAAAGCAGGCTCTTGATATACAAAAAAAAGTTATAAAACTGTGAGAATTCAAAAGTTTTTGGGGGACCCCTGCTGGTTTTGGGTCTCCGAGCAAAGCTTTGTTTTGGTTATGCCTCAGACTGCTTCAGTTTTCCCACAGCTCTTCCTCTTCTTCAGTACTTTCATGCAAGTTGTTCCCTTTAGAACTTCTGATATTAAAAGTGCAATTAGTTTGAAGAGTTGGAAAACACTTTTTTTTCCTCAGCTAAACTCACTTTCTGTACGCTGAAGGCTTTCGTCGTTTCGAAAGGAAAGTTCAGACGGAGTTTCTTCTTCATCAAGTTCACTTGATGTCGGATTTGGATCACGACGCAGCATGAACTGCGTTTCTGAAAACAGAGCTTAATTAGCAATGAGAGGAGTGTGCAAGTCCTAGCCTTTTGGTCCCAATTAATTCCCAAATTCCTGAAATTCAGCAGCCGAACCTTCAAGGACCAGTATAAGTTTTATTCCTTCCTCTTTAAATCTGATTTTATCCCTGCAGATGGAAGCTCTGTGACAAATTAACGTAATGTGTGCATGTCTTAGTGATAGTTGTACATAGACGCTCTGACACTGTAGTGCCTGTCAACACAACTAAACACAGCTCTTCCAGTTGTCAGGGTTCAACATTACAGGAGTGACGAGGAGCGGCTGCAGCAGGATGTAGCCATGGTGATGCTTCTGACGCAGCTGGAATGTTTCAAGTAGAAGGCTGTAAAAGACTGAAATGTCACAATGTTTGACGTTTCTCTTCAGCCTGGATACATTTTTACTCCAGGCTTTCAACCAATATTTTGATATTTTTGTATTTTGATGGCTATGTGTTTTTATCCTGCCTTCCTTGAAGCAATGTAGAGTTTTCCCCCAGTTTGCTTTTTGTGCTTCGGCAATTGAGACACAAGTTTGAATGTAGTAAATAATTAATACTGATGCTTGCCAACTGTAGTTTTAAAGCTGCATTGCCTTAATTAGAGTCATGGGTGGCATTCTTCTAGTTTCCGTCATGTTTTTTTTCACCCTCCTGGCTATTTCCAAACAGTCCCGATTTGTGTTGGTTGTAAATGGGGGGGCAGAGTGTAGGATTTTTCTTTTGGCCAGTTGCCTGTAAGAATGCAGCAACAAGTGGGGGAGTCGCAGTGCTGTTCTATGTACCATGCCATAAAAAAAATTATTCTTAATGGACATTTCCTCTTTGGTCTCTTGAAAAAGGACGCTAAAGCACACTAGCAAGTATAAGGGAACCTTTAAGCTGTTTCGAAGTGTAACTTTTTTAAAACATTTGTATGCTTTAATACTGGTGACCGTCTTATTTTCTGGTACGTATACTTTAGTAATATTTGTATTGTTCGCACATTGTTTTTCCCTCTTCTCTGATCGTTTGCTTTAACATTTTCCTCTGTTTGTTCTGTGTGATAAAAGCACAAACTAATCCATCTTTCTCCTTCCTTCTTAACCTCCACTATACTTTCTCTTGTCCCACCAATAGTGGAACAATTCCGATGTTACGCCATATCTTTTCCTCAACAGTGCAGTAAGTCCTGCGGATCGGGCCATCGAAGGAGAACATTGCAGTGCGTTGATTACAATCATCACGAGGTCCATGAAATGTACTGCGTGAACCAGATCAGACCACCGGACATAGAGAGCTGCAACACACAGGCTTGTGAGCTAATCTGGATCACTGGGGAGTGGACAGAGGTGAGCCGATGTTGCGTCTCTGTCCTAATTCGCTCTCGCTTTTCAACTCCGACTTTTAGGTTTGTTGAGAAATGCTACCCTTCCTTCATGCCAGTGGTTATCTCTCTCCTCCAGTGCTCGGTGAGCTGTGGTCAGGGCTATCGTCAGCGTCTTGTCTCCTGCAGCGAGGTGCACGTGGAAAACGACAACTACAAGTACGGCCATCAGTCTTTGTCCAATTGCCCTGGACCCCCCCCAGAGAGCTACATGCCCTGTAATCTGGGCACATGTCCACCTCCACAGGAGTGGAGGGCTGGAGTCTGGGGACCGGTGAGCTAGACTGTCCAGCCAAATATTGTGTCGTCATTAAAAAGAACTAGTGAGACGTGATTAATGTCATTTACGCAAGCCCTGGGCCTCAATGAAAGTCTGCTTTTAAAAAATGTGTCGATACCAACCTGGAATCATTTAAAGCTTTACAACGTAATACGACAGAAGGCCACTGTTAGAGCCATAAATAAGAACAACGTAAGTTATTTGTGTGATGGTTTGTTTTTTATTTTATTCAATTTAGTCAAGAAGAATATTTGTTCAGGTAGTTTTTTATTGTGAAATTTAGTTTTATTTTGAAGGGC